>JAYKTE010239445.1:0-11973 GCA_036873565.1 Xipholeptos notoides | reverse complement strand
GAATTACAGAATTTCGAACTTAACCCTTTATTCAAACTACGGGGGTAGCCTGCTCTCGTTCTGTTAACCATGACTGGTCAGAGCATTCAAATCCCACCCTAAAGCAGTAGTCACCAAGATTCTGAGATTTCAACGCTCTGACCGGTCAGCAGTCTGAAAAATACTTGTACACCCCCAGGACAGTCAAGACCACAACAACCACATTAATGAAACCATACAATTTCATTGCTATTTTTTCATGTGATCTTGCTTGGTCATGAATCTATATAGATATATATATCTATATGGATTCATATCATGACCAAACAAGATCACAACTCAAACACTAAATAAAGTTGATTCTTAAAAAATTGACAATTAATTCTCAAACATAGAGTATCTATAATTAACTTTATAGGAAGAGGAAAGTCGTAAGTAACTTAAATACTCTTCTATAGTAGCCATATGTGAGTAATATATGAGGATCATTCCAAAATTAATGCCATTTATTTAAAAATTGATGACCAGGTTCTTGATGTCTAATAAAATAAGTGGTGTTAATGTGATACTCCACTCTAATATCAAATGTTCATCAGAATATAAGGCAACACATTACCAAAGCGTCTTAGTTACGACATAACAGTAGGTTGGCATTTCAAAATCAATGTAGAAGATTTTAGGTATTTACAATTTACAAATTGTGATATAATTTTTTAAGCAACTCCTTATGATGAAATTTTCTCTATTCATTTCAGTTATTGTAGAATATGCATTATTAACCAGTGTTTCTGATGGTGGCTTATCTTTTTCTGAGGCAAAATTATGCTTAATTCACAAACCTGAATTCTTTTGCAAAAACTAGAAATGTTTATCAGCATAGAACATATCCTATCTCTTATGATGTAAGGAAAAAATTATTTTGCTCTCTCAAGTCAAGAATTTTGGCTGAACTGATTCCAAGCACACTATATGAAATAATTCCTGCCAATTTTGTTAGGTAATCTAGCCAAGAATGCAAAGAAAGTCAATTGAAGGAGAAAAGGTATGAACTGCTTTCTTTTCATAGGAAATGGAACAACTTACTGACAGACTCATTCATAAATCTTTGCTGATGTCCAAAAAAGATCTCTGATTTGGCAAACAAAGATTTTAATCGGAAAAAATTTAATCTTAAACATAAAAAAATGCATTGATTTGTAGGGTATGTATACATAAAATTATATTTGATAAAAAGAACAGAAAATATTTTCATTACTTTGGTAAAGATAAAGGTTAAATAAGTGAAAATAATGATACAGATCAAAGCTCAAAAAACATCAAAGATTTTTTTATAATAGAAAAACGAATGAATATCGGTTAATGTTTCTTACAATATCAATTTATAATAATAACCTTTATAACTTTCAAACAAGACAACAGAAAAAAATAAAGAAAGCATAATCTTTTAAATCTTATACATACTGAAGTGTTGTGAACATAATCTTTATTTGGTCACCAAAACCAAAAATCTAAAATGGTTTCTTAAAGATGGGACAATTTACAAGTGGCTTTTAAATCAATGAAAGATGAATCTTAAAAGAAAATATATTTCATGTGATTCATCTGTTTCTAAAGTATTATGTATTTGATAAATAATTTTTCTCACAAAAACATCCCTCCTTTAAACCCATATATCTAACACTTTTATCCTTCTTCATTCTCTAGACAAATTAGGAAATTTTTATAAGTGTTTGAATTTTTGGAATAGTTTCCTTTTGATTTTTTTAAAAACAAACTTAACAATCTTAAAAAAAACAAGATTATTTTTCTTGTATACTTAATATATCTATCTTTTTAGTTAACAGCAAATATCATTTTATTAATCAATTTAAATCTGTATCAACTAGAGTTATGATCTAGGCCGTTACAGTCATGTTTTAAGCATATTGCACAAAAGCAAAATGGTTCAAAATCTTTACTACTTTGCTGATCAGATTTGATAAGTTGTACAAATATTAAACTTGAAATGATAAACTATTTCTCAAAAACTAGACTTCTTTGGTAAAACTTTAAAATAAAGTTTTAAATATTGGCGAGTGTGTTGAAATTATATGGAATTAAATAAACAGAGGTGTGTAAAAATATTTAGAAATTATTTAAGTGTAATTTAACTGTTGCTATTATATATATAGTTCATCAATGCTAAGAAAAAAAGTTGATTGTAAAAAAATAATGAAAATCTTTAAATTTTCACTATTAACAAACAGGGCAAGATTTCAGTCTATTTGACCAATTAAATGAAATATATTTCTTAACAGAGAGTCAATCATGGAGTGACACATTTGGGAAAAAGTTATAAAAAGAAAATATTGGAATAAATAAATGGTTACCAATATCAAGATAATTTCATTAATTGATGAATAAGGTAACAGCCACTATCATTTCTAATGGCTTTGTAAAATCAAATAATTAACTAAAAGCAACTCAGGAAATCATCAATATCTAAGTGAGATCATGATTGGCTTTAAATCTAAAAATATACCATATCTAAAAGAAAAGTACAAAGTTGTAATTAACTGCTAGAAATTCTGATAACTTTTTTAGAAAGTAGTATCTCACATTGATTTCAGAGAGAAATTTAAAAAAGGGTTATTAAAGTCTACTTTAATGACATACTTTCTGATATAGATATGTGACAGTCCCATCACCAGTTCCAAGCGAAAAATGCCCTATGATAATAAATTCATTATTGGTAGTTTCCTCTGACTTGAAATAAAAAAGGACCTAGAAGAAAGACCTCTAAAACATTTTTTATGTTCTCTCCAAGTCAGGAAGTTGATGTGAATTATAGAAATCGGCTAGCAGGAAATTGAAATAAAAAATAAAATAGGTAAATATATTTGGGAATAATCTCAACAATAATAATATCCTAGATAGAAGGAGTAGAAAAAATATAGTTTGAACTTAGGGGCAAAATCAAAGCCATTAATAACTTGCTAATATTCTTTAACACTTGTTATATGAAGCAGAAATATATCCCTTAGAAAAGAGCTTTTATAACCAAAGAATAACCAGGGTTTTATGCACTCAAACTCACGTATCTATAAAAAAAATACATTTTTGTTTTTTGATGCTACTAGACAGTGGTTGAAGGATGAAAATATTCAGCAGAGATATATATTAATATCAATTACTCGTATTTGTAACATTTTATAACTGCTCATTATAATAGCAATGTAAACCAAACCAATATACCAAATACACTCAATGATCTAAGCAAATTAGTGGATTTTCCTTTATATATATATATATATATGTATATATATATATATATATATAAAACTTTCATATATTAGAATTGTTTGTGATATTTATGGATCAACTGCTCAATATAAGTGATAGAGCATGTGTATTTGAGTAGTGTAAACACTAACTTTTGGTGACAGTCGGTTACTCTTTTTTTTCTGTTTGTTTATATACTAAAGAGAGAGGCCAAATGTGGTTAAAACAAAATGGTGGGAGTGCCACATTATAAATTCAGCTACTCTTAACCATTAGCAGTTGTAGTAATCACAATTTAATAATGTCATATTATATTTATATCAAAAGTTTTAATCAGCCAGTTAAAATAAACAACACTGATGACTAAACTTTACAGTATGTCATACAGATATTTTATAAAATTTAACTAGAGTTACTAAAATGTCCGAGTAGATTCCTATCTTTTGCATCAATCGTTTCGGACAGTTTCATTGGAATATATATCCCAATAATTCACACATTTTAGCACTGTCCGTACTGAACGACCCATTGTAATATCAATTGTGCTTTTTCTGCTCTTCTGCATCGACAGGATTTTCTTGTTGAATAGTTTTCTTTAATTATTTTTACTAGATTGTTTCCAATTTTTATATTTTGGCAATTTAACTTTTTGCTTTATCTGTTATACTTTTTTATTTAGAAGTACAGAATTCTTTAATGATTAGATGAAGGAATGTGCAATTGTATTTGTCTTCTATTTTCTGGAACCAATTTATTTGAGGAAAAACTGTCAACGAGTTGAAAGTGATAGAAACAAATATAAACATCAAAACATTTTTCTCATTTCTATAAGAGAATAAAATCTATATTTGTTAGAGTTCTTCATCATTGATAAATAGAACTTGTTTAAATGGAGATTTAATGACTAAATACAACCAAACAAAAAGACAATGTAGCATTCAGAAAATAGATCTATTGTGAAGATGCCAAAATATATCAAAATAATGATATTATAATGATTTTAGAGAAATTATTTTAAATTTGACCTAAAAGCAAATTCTAAATTTTGAAAGTTATATTTTAACGAGCTGTAGTGTTTTATCCTCTCAAGGATTCATTTGACTGTGATTATTTACCCAATTAAATACAAAATTGTGATTTTAATTATTTTTAAATGACACATTACCCCACCATTATAGCCACCAGACTGTAGTTTTTTTTCTATCAGAGTTATGCTCTCTTAGATGACTCATTTGCCAGAATTTCAGTTGAACACTGATTTAACTGTATTTGAAAAAAACCCAATATATTTGGATTTATTTTTTCAATAGGTCGGTAAAAAAACATAAAATATTTTCATCCACCCCAGTAATTTTCTTCCAAAGTTAATTTTGTTTGATTTACAAAAATGTTAGTAAACATTCTTTGAATTCTGGTTCAACATGTCATAAATTTATTTTGATAGCTGTTATATGATAAATGAAGTGAACAC
Organism: Xipholeptos notoides; assembly: GCA_036873565.1. Taxonomy (NCBI): domain Eukaryota; kingdom Metazoa; phylum Mollusca; class Cephalopoda; family Idiosepiidae; genus Xipholeptos; species Xipholeptos notoides. Next base: position 7,262 of record JAYKTE010239445.1, on the reverse strand, counting down.
TTTGCATTTAGACTTTTATTCCACACCCATATCTGGAATGACAAGTTTCTAATTGTTGACATTTGGCCAGAACCCACCTTCTTTGCACTACTTTTAAAGTATCAACAAAGATGATTCTCAAGACAGGAAAGATATTTCTCATCAGGCTTCACACCACCTACACTAAAGTTGATCTTCCTATTATTAAACAACAAAAACATAATAAAGATTCTTACTTCAATTCACTGATTTTCCTTTTTATGATTTATTTTTCTTACTTTCCAATTTATACGCATGAATATTGAGAATTAGATTGAGCAAACACATAAGTTATTTTTATGCAAAGATAAGAACATTTTAGAGATTTTTATTTAACTGTATAATTTTTATTTAACTGAATAATTGTCAATGGATCATTACAATAGAAAAAGAAAAATATATTTCTTACCAAGCAACTAATTTCGAATACTTTTTTATTAGACAAAAACTAGGAAGATTCAACCCCAAAAATGAATAGCAGGAATATCTTTATACAAATAGTCACTGCCACTTCTTCACAGAAGAAGCCAACCCTCATGTCCAAAATGTAAGGGTTGTCTGTACAGATAATTAATGTGTTGTACACTTATACAAATACAGTAGTACTAACCGACTTACTTGCCCATGTGTTCCATTCTTTTCCACAACATCTTTAGAACCTTAAAATAAATTCATTATATGCTAATAAAATTACCAATATTGTAGCAGTGAATCCTTTGGTGGAAGTACATCATAATGTTACTATGGATTGGTCAAAATCTGCTTTTGAATCTTTTGTGGTTTAATGCAAGCCTAAGTGTAAATATAAACTATCTTATGTATTTGTGAATAGGCTAATAAATCAAACTGAATAAATGCAAAGAACAAAATCAATGTTTGTCTACAATCTCAATAAAGTTAGAGTCGTACAACTTGACCTTAAAATGTTTCAATTTATCAAAGAGATTCTTAGATGCACTTTTAACCAGAACTCAAACTCCATTGGCCCATTCTTTTTTTCAATCAGTCTTGTCCTTCACATAGATGAGGTGCTCACTCTTAAGTGAATCCCATTTTACTGCTTTCACACTCGACTTTGAAGTAAATGATTTGCATAATTAAAGAGACTAGAGGAAAAGCTTTAATCTTCAATGTCTTCATTGGCCACATAGACCAAAGGCCAATCAAAAACAACGCAGTAAAATGTGACAGAACTTGTCCTGAAAATAATGCAGTAAATTGAAGAACTTGTGCTGAAAAGGTCAGTTAAAGGAGAAGCTGAGTTTGTCACTTAGTATTTGAAGAGCTGGTCTTAGTGTCATCTTTCCTGCTTCAGAATTCATTGTGTCAGTATCAGCCAGGAGAATCACCACTTCTGTAGTTAGAATCCAAAAATCATTATGTCAGCCAAGAAGATTGTCTTGTTTGAAACTTGTGACTGTGTCAGCTAGGAGGGTTGTTGTTTGAGTAACTGTTGCTATCTTGGCAATTGCAAAGTTTTTGCCACCTTTGCTGTGCATAAGATATGGAGGTAGATGTATTCAATCATCTTCTTTGACAAGGCTAGTGGCTATTTGTGCAACTGTTGCTATCCTGGCAACCGTTGCTATTTTTGCTGCACATTAGCTATAGAGGTAGATGCAATCTTCCGACTTCTTCATTGTTGGCTTGTCAAAGGAGTATGAAATTAGACATTGAGAAGGCATAGTTTTTTCTAGGAGAGTAATTGGCATGTACATATATAGAAACTTTGTTTTAGAAATCTTATGTATGCCTAAATAAATTCCTAGTTCAAATCTACTTATAAACAATATGCAGTATTTGTCATTTATGTTTAGATGATTTTTTTAGTCAAATTATTTTCTTTTGAGCAACTGGAATGTTGTAAATATTTGAAAAAAAGTATTGTGTTTGACTGGACTTGTGCATTGGAAACTATCATGGTACTCATAATCTATAATAGGATTGATTCTCCTTGCACACTTGCTACCCTGACTCAATACTCGTATTCTTATTTTTTAACTAACTGAGCAACCAGATATTGAAATATTAAAATAATGAATGCACTAAAGTATAATTGAACATTTGTAAAACAGTTTAATTGTTAGTTTTGTATTTAGTATTTCAGATAGAAATTATGACTCAAATTATTCCAACAACAATAACAACATTTTTACATTAATCATTCTTAAAATTTAAATACATTAAACTATTTCTTAGATAAAAGAAAAAATGAAGCAAAAATAAGCCTGCATCATGATTGCATTGCAGGAATCCTTTTTCTAGATGAAAGAAGTGGATATAGATCTATGCAAATTTAAAAGCAAAGACGACAACCACACCCCCAAAATACGATATTAATTTTAAAAGTGAAGAAGAAAAAAGTCCTGGTTTTTGTTGCAATTGTATTCAAATATAACCCCTTTTGTCAAAGAGTACAAAAACTATTTATTATTATTCATTATGCTGAGCTACTACTATGACTACGAGTGAGACAGAAAACTGGAAATTCCTGACACTCCTTAGTTTATAAGGTTTCTTCTTTATAATCATCCCTCTTAGAAAGTTTGAGTCAGGAGAGAGGCAAATGGCCTTTAAAATAATAGATATCCAACTAAATATGATTTGAATTTTACTACACAAATGGCATATAGCAATTAACTGCCATCTAAAAAAGGTGACCTAATCCTCAAAATTAAGTTTGTTTGCATTAAAACTTAAATAGCAAGCAACATTCAACAACAATGAAATATTTCGAAAAATAATGAAAAAAAACCAAACTTATTAATAGAATATTGAAATAAATAAAGAACATATTTAAAAAATGAATCGCCTACGCAAATTCGAACCCGGAACGCTTTACGCAAATAAAAAACTAAAAACTGAATTCTTGGTGACATCCCGCTGTCGCTGTATCATCTCAAACATTCAATGAAATGACAGTCAAAAGTTTTAATCGTGAAGAAAAAACACGATCGCCGTCTCTCAAACTTTTCCACACTAGAGAAACGGCCGCCGTTTGTGCAGGTTCTCCCTTTAAAATATACACTACGATTTGGGATTGACTGTGGTAAAACTATGGCCAAGATATCATGAAATAAGAATTTAAGCGATGAGTTAAGGAATTCGAAAAATAAAATAAGGAAATATCTCAAAACTCCAAGTATAAAAGAATTTGAAAAACATCGAAGTGGGAGTTGGTAGAATGTGGTAGGCAGGGCAGCCCCGGCAGCAGGCCTGCTTCTTGACATAACTTAAAAAACTTCTGACAGAAATAACAGCTTCCTTTTCCTCCATCTACGAGTGACGAACTTAAGAGTTTTCGGAAGAAGATAATTTGATTTTAATTAGTTCCAACAACACAACAATTACAGCATTCGGAGTTTTTAGTCCTTGGGGATATGTCTAAATAATAATATCAAAATTGTCTCAGAAATTATCACAGGTAATATTTGGACATTTCTTTAGCGCTCGCCCTGGCATTGGATCGGGTAGGGTCGGAGGAGGAGGACATATGATGTGAAAGCATTTCATTTCACCCCTCGCTCGTTTAAAGAAAAAGGAAATACATTTTTGTTTTTAGATTTTTAAATTGCACGAAGACGCTTAATCATTAGTTTCTAGTAAAAAATAAATCTTGATTAAATTTATTTCCAGTTTTTATTTTCTATATTGTTGTTTATTGGTTCAATTTCATTAAATTCGATTTAACAAATCAAATTGAAAAGGTAGCATAATCTGAATTTCCTCTTTCAAATCAAAGACTGAAAGGAACAGAAAATAAATAAATCAACAAAAATACACACGGGCGAAGAAGCGACCGATATAAAACAGAAACATAAAACTTCAAAACTTAAACTTACTTTTTAAAAAAGTCACCTGGGACGTTTCTTTCTTTATTTTTGATGTTATTTTGTTTTGTTTTTCTCCCTTGTCTCTGATATCTGTCTTTACACATAAAATAAATCACGCCACTGTAAACAACACGAAAAGTTGACCATAAGAATTAAAAACGTTATCTTTAAAAAATCTCATGGGCTACTGCTGCTGTGGAATGCAGTCGCTTGGTCAGTCTAGCCACTAACACTTTTTCATCACAGATCACTGAGAGCGACTCAACTCATATCTCTCTCTCTCTCTCTCTCTCTCTCTCTCTCTCTCTCTTCCTTTTCTCTTTCTCTATCTAATAATGAAACCAGCCAATCCTGACTGGAGGGAACAGTGAACACATAAACATAGAGTGAGGGAAAAAGAAAAAGAGCACACAAAAAAAATCATATTAAGGAAATTAGGTGAGTGAGTAGAGAGAAAGAAAGAGAGACAGTGTATATACCCAAAGTTGTAAACCTTAAAAGCTAAATAACATTACGTTCATTTTTTTTTTACTCCGACACAAGCAGGAGCAGCAGCAGATGAGAAGGGGAAAAACATAAAAATAAAAACACAAGGTCTTCTCTTCAAAATACTTATCTTTTTCTTTACTTTTGAAAAGATAGAAACCGTGTGTGAAGAGGGAGGAGCTGTCTGTCTGTGGCAGTGGCACTGTGTGTGCACTTGCACGCATGTGCGCGCGAAAATAAAAGAGGGGAAAAAGGAGACTGAGTGAAAGATTGAGTGAAGAAAAGACTGAGAAGGCGAAAGTGAGAGAAATACATTACATTTATTATTTCAGATATAGTGTAACAGAATTAGTATCAGTATGAGCATGAATAGATATAGATAGATATTGTTTACTTATCAGTGGTGGGTTGCCAGTGTAAAGACTGAAGAAGTAAGTAAATATGTTTTTTTGGGTTTTTTTTTTTACTGACCTAATAATGTATTGTAATTGTATTGTAATAAAAACCAAACACCTACTTACCTATGACCACATACTCAGTCAACAGGTATCTTTCTGCTATTTTATTCCCTTCTTCATTATTTCTTTAAATAAAATGATTTTAGTGTCTGCAGGCAGATTATTCTGTCTGAAGACCTTAAAAGCAGCAACAGTTTTTAAAAATATTTTTTTTGTAAAAATAGGGTGTAATGTTGCTTAATGCTTTGAATTAATCCACAACTTCATAAAAGAATATACGTCCATTTGGGTGATAAAGTGAAAGTGTTTGTTAGAAGTTCGAATTATAGTTCAAACCCCAGTCGAATCATTATGTTCATTCTCATTCAAGATTCAAAATTTTTGTTTGAAATGAACTTTGCTCTAAAGAAAAAAGTGTAACAGATAAAAATTTACACACACACATAAAAAAATATCACGCGCACCTGCGTTAACGAGTTGAATCGGATGGTTTGAAGTCATGTTGAAATGGCGACTCCAATTCAGCAACTCCAAAACGTCCCATTCTCCAGAAAATTTTCCATTTTTACTTATTTGGAAATGATAGAATTGGTCAGAAGAGTAAACTAAAAGCATCAAAAACCCTTCAGTTAAGGTCAGTCAGTTGTCCTGCAGGTCCTTTCCCTAAGTGACAAGGTCAGCAGAGGTAAGAAAGTACTATATCAGGGAAAACAAGAGAATAATTTGTAATTAGTTGTCTGAAATCTTGTACATCTGTCTGCAAAGTGTGAATAAGATTGTATGGCCACATGTGGAGTTATTCACAAACAGATATACTTGGCTACCTGCAAAAATGTGGTAGTCACCATTTATAAGTTTCTTTAGTGACTTCTGCCTGCAGTCACATTGTACCAGATTATTGTCACAAAGGATTTATTCAAACCAACACCCTTACAAAGTACAATATATACTTTTGCGTAAGTAACAAGTGATAGCTGGAGAAGGCCAAAATGTACATTAGATAAATGTCACACTGTCATATGTTGAGCAGGCCTGGTGAGGGATCATCATTTTAAACTCCCAGTTAATACTCAGCATATGGATTGCTGATGCAATAAAACATGGATGCCACCAACCGCTAACAACCCATATTTCGTATTCATTAATTGGTTATAGGTGAAAGAGAAAAGGAAGAGGATTAACAAGGGTTCAACTGGTCAACCCTTTTCCATTCAGGAACCAAGGTTACCATACAGCAAATTCCATTCAATGGAAGTAGAATGATGATCAAAGCTAATATCTAACATAAGGCTTTTATTGAAATAAATGAATTCATTAAAAAATACTCTGAAATATGGAAATCTTCATCAAAAAAGAAAATGTTTAGGTCGGCCAATGTAATTTCTGTTTCCAAAATATTCACTTTTACAATAAACCACCTTAAAAGGATGAAGTTGATTTTCCCATAATTAAATATTTTCTCATCTTTATCAGAATACCTATTTTCTTGGGAAGCCAATTTTATGTATAGAAATATTTGCTCTTTATCGGCTTCAGAATTACGTACTTGTGTTGTGCAGGAGGGTATTGTCAGTAATGTAATTACTCAGATCATTGGCTTTTCTTCTCTTTAAATCCACTAATCCAATATCTGTTAAGGCTCTGCAGAGTGGCTGAGCTAAAAATCCTCTGGTTCCCTCTTCAAGTAGCATGCAGCTTGCTTTCCAGCCATTTGACCCCCATGTCTCTCGACCTTATCTTGCCAGTGGACCCGGCTGCCCATGCATAAAATAAATGTTCTTTCTGGAATTTGATTTTCTCCATAAGAATTTTCTCTGGGGTTTGGAAATTTAAACTTAATTATTAGTGTTATATTTCTAAAATGGAGCTTCCACTCCATCCTGAAATGGTTCAGATATTTCATTTATGATCTTTTTAGTTGGAACTTATTCTTCCTTACACACATGGAGGGTCACACATTAATTATGCAATTTACTTTGCATCACTTCATTTTGGTGGGAAGATGTCTAATACTGTTGTACTTTTTGAATATTTATCTTTTAGGTGGGTCTGGTATGACCGAAATTTTGCCAGTTCTAAAACATAAACAAAAAAAATTCTTAAAAATCATAAAAACAGTACTTAATGGAAGTGATAACTAAAATATCAGAAATGCTGTTAAAACATACAACCCAACCACTGAGTACTTGCATAGAAGGGTAACCTGGTCTACATCCTTAATTTAATGAAGCCCTTGAAATGTCAGCAACATTAAAGTCTGCATTTGATTTAAGAATCCAATTTAAAGAGAGAGAAAGAAAGAAAAAGGGTGGATGAGAAAGAGAGCTAGATTGAGAAAAGTGAGTGGTAGAGAGTGAGAAAAGAAGTGGAACTATGAGTTAAAAGGCTGTAAGAATAGAGAGAAAGAGATGAAAAGATAAGAATTGATAGTTTTTAGAGACAAATATATATATATATATATATATAT
>JAYKTE010239334.1:0-11974 GCA_036873565.1 Xipholeptos notoides | reverse complement strand
ATTTTATCTACCTCAGGCTAGGGTGATTTTTTTCTGTTCCAGGAAATTACATAAAATAAATATATGATCAGCTACATCCAAATGATTTAGATGTAGTTCGCTCTTTAAATATATAACTTTTTTCTTATGATTTCTCTGCGAGACTCCACACCGATCGCAGGCCCTAGGCGCTTGCCTAGTTTGCCTATACCTAAGGCCGGCCCTGCATAACTTTCCCAAGGGTACTAGTCGAAATATGAAAGCACACATAACGACTGGGATTCGAACTCGAGTACTACGACTCCGAAGTCCACTGGCCCAAATCGACTTCCCTATTTTACTATGTTCATTATTCATTCCTAGTTTTTCACTTTAAATTGTCATCTTTATTATTGGTAGAAGATTACAATAGGTCTGAAATTTATTTAAGGAGCATTGAAAATTATAGATTCTAAATCACTTATTATTTTTATGTTCAATGGTCTCGAAAGAAAGTCATCGCTCAGTATTATGAGTGATATCTCAAGCAGTCCGACTTCTTAGAAATATTTATTTTTCATGCTATTTACGCAAGGAAACTTTAAGCAGTTTATGCTTCAAGGGTTTAGAAAAGGATAGTTTTCTAAGGCAGCAATCAGAAGTCCTATTTGTAGCGATAATTCTTAAAAAGAATATAATTTGAAGGATACGATTCGGAAAGATAAACAAAAGCTTTTTTCTTTCCAAACTGAGGCCCAAACAGAAGGACGCCATTAATAGATTTGGCATTTTTAGTTAAAAAAACAAACTTAATGGAACTTAGTGGCAGATTGTTAACTTAGAGAATTAGTATAAACACAATTTGAAAGTATAATAAATACTACTAAGAGATTTAAACTTTATTGAAGATAATTCTAACATGATAGTATATAACTATAAGGGCTGTGACAAAATGCTTGAATATTGTTGAATCTTCTTGTTACTTGACACTTTTGAAATTTTACTATTTCTTTAATTCTATAGGTATTCGTAGGTGCGCTATAACCACAGAATGAAAAGAAATGATAAAATTGCAAAGGAGTCAAGTAATCACATGAATATCCTTTAATAAAAGAATAGTCACAGTCCTACAAATAACTAAAAAAATATAAGAAATGGTATAATAGACAAGTAACGACAAAAATATTTTTAATAAAACAATATTGTCACGCCCCTACAGAATTAAAAGAAATGGTAAAATCGAAAAAAGTCAAGTAACGACAAAAGTATTATTTAATAAAATATTGCCACAACCCTAACAATTACATATATCTTTTTAACCCTTTGGACCCTGATTTAGCGAAATTACTAACTGGTCAACCAGAGCCGTTCTATAAGAGGACCATAGAGGGTCAAAATATCGGGCCTGTCATCTTATGCACTGTCACCAGGGCCGATATATCGACTCTTCAGAGTCCAAAGGATTAATTTGATCATCTTGAATTATTGTGTATCAAAAATATTTCATATATCCTTTTATTATCATTATTATTATTATTATTATTGTTGTTGTTGCTATTGTTATTATTATTATTATTATTATTGTTATTATTATACCATCACTGCTCCTACGGTGTGCATTCGACTAGTGCTATAAGAATATTTTTTATTGAGAAACACAAATAGAACATCATATCTTCAGTAGATATATTTTAACCTGCCACTCTCGATCGTCAAATGATATTAATAAGATGAAATTAAAATCAATTTTTGATTACCTTATCAATTTAGCTGTTCGATAATTACCTCGCTCAAATATTTCGATGTCCTGAAGGATTAGGAAATTTAATTTTGCCGACGTTTATTACCAAATTATTTCATCTAATGATCAAATCTAGGATTGAAATTCCTACAATAAACACAAGCTCTCCGTTTTTCCACGTTCCCTAAATATAAATTATTTTTAATGGAATAGGAAAGAAAAGAATGCGCGCAGCCTTCTGGTCGGTGAGAAACTATTATTCCTCATTCTATCTATTGAATAATTCTCTAGTTTGGCTTTCAAACTAATTTTATAATAGTTAATTAAAAAAAACATTTGGGATTGAAGCAGTGGAAAGTGTTTTATAATTTTAAGCAGGTAAAAGTGGGTTCAATGCCTGTTGAAACTGTTATACATATTTAACCTTTTGGACCATAAAAGACCAATATATCAGCCCTATAAACCTAGCAAAAAAGAGGACACTGCCGATATTTCGACCCTATATGATCATCTAATAGTATGGTTCGGAGTAGCTAATTGGTAATTTTTGTTAAATACGAATCGTCTTTTTCGCTCGTTACCGTTTTTTTTACTAAGCACGGCTCTGATAATGAGCACATAAAAATTGCATTTTGATTAACTTGGCTCGGTGCTCGACTAATTATAAACTCTCTAAACTCATAAAGGAGAACAGCAACACTGATTACAAAAGCCCGAGGATCTAATGAGCACATAAAATGGGTTGGTGCTCGACCAAGTAAATAAATCATCTAGCTGAAAGGCAACAGTGATTACAAAAGCCCGGGGATAAAATCAGCAGATAAAAATGGCCTAGTGTCTTACTTGAGTTGGTGCCCGAGGAAGTAGATATATCATCTAGGTGAAGGGCAGCACTGATTATATAAACCCAGGGATATAATGAGCACATAAAACTTGTCTTGTGTATAACTTCGGTTTTAGCTCGACCAAGTAGATACAACATCTAGGTGAAGGGCAACACTGATTACAAAAGTCCAGGGATATAATGAGCACATAAATGGCCTTGTGCCGAACTGGGTCGGTGCTCGACCAAGTAAATATATCCAAAACAAAAGTATTAAAAGTGACTGGAAATGAAATCAACTTTAAGAAATGAAAACTTAACAATAAAATATTGAATGACATTTATTCGAACCTTTTGACTCCGAAATAAGCGCTTAATCTTTAATTCCTCATTTGAAATCATTATTTTATTTTCACTTGTTTATGTAGCACGGGCCTGAAAAATGAATTGTCAATAAAAATAGATGTGACCCTGAAAATTTATTCTAATGGCTTTGCCTTTACTGAGGAGAAGGAAAGAAGGGACAGGGGGATAGGAAAGGAGAGAGGGAGGCTGGTTTTGAGAGGCCAATAAATATGGCATTTGATTGTCACATTAAATAATCACAGCGTTTGGAGAATCAATTACATTCAGCCATTTTACTTCGACTATTTCGGTAATTACGATTTAATATATACCTGACAATTTAATTCTTTTATATTAAATATTTGCTAAGATATATTCATTTTTCTTTCTAGAAATATGGTAGATTTTATATAAACTGAAATAAAATCACCTGCTCTCGAGCTCAACCCTACCCACACACAAAGATATGCATATATTTATATATTATAAATGAATTCATCGTATTTATATTTATGACTTAATATCAATAAATTATGTGGAAATTTGCACGTAGGCCTATTTGATTTTTATTAGAAATCATCAGCGCAACTCATCCAACTTGAACCTGTGCTCTGATTATTTCTAATAAGAATGAAATCGGTGAATTCATATATAATACTGTCCGAATTTAAATTCCATTTATTTATAATATATATATTAGAAAGCAGAGGGGAAGTTGATTTGAGCCAGTGGATAGGCTGTCAAACTTCGGTATTGTAGTACGCAAGTTCAAGTCCCACTCGGTCCGTTTGCATTCTAATTCGGACTAATAACCTAAACTTCAAAGAAGTGTGGATGGTGTTACACAAGCCTTAACCACCAAAGCCTTCACCATACATGATTTGATGACACATTTTTCCATCGTCTCTCGAGACAGACAGATGCCATCATCATCATCCTTATATATATTCTTGTAAGAAATGTTTTTATGAGATTTATCATTTGTGAGATCTTTTCTATGCATTATCAAATTACCGTCATTTTGAATTTACTTTAAACAGACCCATCAAGAGCGACAGAAAACATTTCCCAATTGGAGCGAAAGTTCATCGTTCTTTGTAAAGGCAACGTTTACTCTCAATAGAAGCTTTTTTTCTTACTTCTATCAAACCCTACAGCCCAGAAGCGAAGTGAGTGTATTACGGGCTCTGGGGCGGAAAATGCAATAGACCCATTTTTCCAATTTCTTGAAGTCTGGGGCGGACTGGGAGTACAACAGGCCCTCTGACAAAAAATGCAATAGACCCCCTTTTCCAATTTCTTGCACCTGGGGCGGACTGGGAGTATTAAGGGCTCTTGGATAGAAAATGCAATGGACCCTTTTCCCAAATTGTTGCACTCTAGCTGGGAAACAGGTTTGAACCTTCTGAGTATAGCAAGTCCCAACCACAATAAATCAACAGCGACAGTCAACAAAAACTAAAGTTTACCAAAAATGATTGTTATTGGTATTAAAATCACCTGAGAATGGTTAACATGCCGTAAAATACAAACAAATAAATATTAATAATATAGTGGTGTGTTCAGTTTTATTATTACCACATTCAAGCAAGGTCTAGGGGAAGGAGGTTTGGCCGAGTGGATAGGCAGTCCGACTTCGGAATCCAGTTCTTCCGTTTGCGTTCATATTTACACTAATACCCTTGGGAAAGGTATGAATTTCCTCTTTCCCTCCAGCTATAGGTTAAATAGTACATACTGTATTATTAAAAAAAAACTATGTGTGGACAAAAAATACCCTTTATCAAAAATGATTGTTCTAGGCATTACATGACTTCAAATGTTTGACATGCTATAAAACACAAACAAAAAAATTGATAATATAGCGGCGTTCATTTTAAAAATTTTTATTACCACATTCAAGCAAGTACTATTTTGCGATGAAGTAAATCTTTTTCCATCTTCTCCATTGTAATATTATGATCAGTGGGTTTGGCTAAAGCAATTATTCTTCATCCACTCGATTTCTTTTAGAAGTTAATTATATTTGGCCTTATCTGTTTGGACATCATAATGATAATTACTTTCATTAATTGAATTTATTCCATTTTTCTTTTGTTATCCAACCTTTCAAAAGCTTCTATTTTCATTTTGTTTTAATCTATGCCGGACTTTAATTAATTATTTTGTGTCAAGTTTTATTGATCTATTTCCACTTCGATATTAATTACGGTTTTGAATTATAAAAACATTAAGTTTGAGATGTATTAACCCTTTGGACTCTGAAGGGCCCATATATAGACTCTGGTGACTTAGAACAAAAGACTATATATCCGATATTTCGTCGATCCATGGTCCGCTAATAGAAGCGCTCTGTTTGGTTATTGTTTTTCAGAATCCCTGGGATAAGGCTCGATAATTTGTATAACTATTTTTTGGACTGCTGTCCTCATTCTTATCATTGTTACCTTCACAATCCATAGGTCGAGGCTTGCTAATTTGTACAGCCATTCTTCTGACTGCTACCTCATCCTTCTTATTGTACCTTCGTAATCCTTGGGATGAGGCTTGATAATTTGTACAACTATTTTTTGGACTGCTGTCCTCTTACTTATTATTGCTATATTCATAATCCTTGGGATGAGGCTTGCTAATTCGTACAACTATATTTCAGACTGCTGTCCTCATCCTTATCATAGTTACCTTGACAATCCTTGGGATGAGGCTTGTTAATTTGTTCAACAATGTTTTAGACTGCTGCCTTCATCCTTATCATTATTACCTTCACAATCCTTGGGATGAGGCTTGATAATTTGTACCACTATTTTTCGTATTGCTGTCCGCCTTATTTTATTTTCACAATCCTTGGGATGAGACGTGATAATTTGTACAACTATTTTTCGGACTGCTTTCCTCACCCTTACCATTGTTACCTTGATAATACTTGGGACGAGGCTTGATAATTTGTACATTTTTTGGACTGCTGTCCTCATCTTTGTTATTGAAAAAAGCAATAAGCAATAACAAAGATAAGGGCAGCAGTTCGAAAAATAGCTGTACTGTTTGGCTAGTTGATAATTATTTTTTTAAGCCAGGATCTAAAGGGTTAAAGAATCATGGTATTTTTGTTTTCGTATAAGATTTTATTAAAACAAAGGCAATAACACCTTGTGTGTGCTTTGCTCTGATTGACAATATAATAGTATACAAAGTAGCGTTCGATCTGGACAGCAATAATTTCAAATCTGATGCGATTACCTTTTTGGGGACGAGGGTGCATTCACAGAGACGATGACGCTGATTCATAATTTGATTGGCTCGTTTAATAACTTCGACAATCGAGCCTCAAAATATGTTGTTTGTCTTCTGTCTCTTTTCTTGGAATCAGTTTAAAAAATTGAGTCCTTGATTTTCTTTAATTCTCCAAATTTGCAGGAATTGGAAATAAACATCTGGGCTCAATAAAATTGTCAAATTCAAAACTGTTATAAATTCTCCACAAAAATACGAAACTCAAGCAGAAATAAACTATAGTTATTGTTTTTTTATAAATTTATATTTAACAAAACAAACCCTTTATTTAATGATCTTTATTAGCAGACTTTTGTCCTTATCTTTGGTTAGGTGTTATTACACTACGTTTCGGCAAACCTCTTTGGACTTTATCAGGTGGTTAACCGCGACCCGGATAGGTATTCTGAATCTTTTTACTATTTCAAGAAAATAGTATTTGAACTCGCGTACTACGATTCCGAAGTCTGGCTGCATATCCACTGGGCCAAATCGACGAGTATTTGAACTTGCGTACTATCATCTAGAAGTGTGACTGCCTTTCCACTTAGCCAAATCGACTCCCCCCCCATATATTCAGAAAAAGAAATTGGCTTGTGAATGTAAACCATTTCGGGCTGAATCAAGTCTTTTTTTTTTATCTGCGGGTAAATTTTGTTGCTTTGAAAACAATAAATTTTCAGACTGAGGTGAGATGCCTATTGCTTATTTAGCCAATCTATTATTATTATCTACAACAAAATCGTGCCAGTTGTAATTTCAGGAAAATTCTATCTCAGATTTGATTATTTATAATGTTTGGTAAAAAAAAAATAAAGCTGTTCTATATCGAAAGGCAGTCTTGATCGATGGTTCCATGTCAAGAGGGGTTGATATTGAGTTTTTAAATAATTTCTTTTCTTTTTTTTTATTTAAAGTTGTTTTGATTTGATCTCTTATGTCTCATGTTTTTATATCCGTATTTAAAGGTTATAAATGAATTATAAAAACAAATAAAATTTAGCCCAAATGAACAGGGGTTGGAGAGATTGGTCCTCATATCCTCGTATATATATATATATATATGTTCATGTATATATGTTTATGTTTATATATATATATTTTTATGTTTATATATATATGTTTATGTTTATATATATATTTTTATGTTTATATATATATATATGTATATATATATAAACATATATATATGTATATATATATATACGTATATATTGTTTTTATATGTATATATATATACATATATATTGTTTATATATATATATATATATATATATATATGTGTGTGTGTGTTTATATATATATGTGTGTGTTTATATATATAGTTTAAATGTTGTACAGAATATTTTGGCATAAAAATCAATGAAATCTTCATTTATTTATGAATTTGTTGTAAATTTTTTTGTATTTTCTAATTCTTGTGTTTAAAATATTTCGTTATTAATGTTTTAAAAAAGTATTTTGACTATGAATGATATATAAGAAAAATTGATATCGATATATATATATATATATATATATATATTTATTTATCTATTATTATTTTTTATTATCATTATTTTTTATATATTAATTCAATATTTTTTTAAAAAATATGTTAGCATTTAGATTTAAAAGAACCCGTTGTAGTCCGTTATCAGGTTGAGAACATTGTTTCCATGTGGTCTTGTGATGGATAGCTTGTGTGATTTTGGAAACACTTTTTATCTTTAACAACATCAATTTAAACAGCCTTGATAATATCTGGACATATGTTTCGCTGTATAGAGTATTTTCAACACATGAAACCTAGGAGAAAACAATTAAAACTTCTATCCTTGTTTAAATTTAAACAACTATGTTTTTAAAGTTGTCAATGGAGACAATAAAGAATGACTTAATTCTTTAAATTTTGATATCGTTTTCTTGAACGATATTTTGCTTGAGACTGGGATGTAATTGAAAAAGTTCACAAAGGAAAACAATATCAAGATTTCAAAAAGGTTTTATTTTTTAAGATTTACCATACTTTTCAAGAATTTTCTCAGTTTTAAGTTTGGATTGGTAACTACATGGCAGTTACAGGTACACTATAAAGTAACCAATATAATGTTGATAGGTCATAAAACCAACTAAACAAAAAAGCTAACAGCGTTATATAAAAACAAATAAACCAATATCTAAAAAATCCATCTTTGCGATCATCCGTACAAAAAAAAATTAATATCGAAAATTATCAAATCCCCGTTGAAATAACAGAAACAGATATTTTGATATTGTTTCGAATTTCAACTTATCTCTTGCTTGAATCTAAATACAAATTTACTTTTCCGAAAGATATGTCATCTCACTTTTCATTTTTCCTTACACATGAGCAAAAAATTACTTGCCACTATATTTCCCTTACTCATGTTTATATCCTCATCTCAAATAATTCCCTTGCACACAAAAAACAAAAGCAAACAAAAAAGCAAGCCATTCCACTGAAATATTAGATCAGTAAAGAACAAGATCGTCTTTATGGTTAAGAGCATTATCGACGAAAAGATATTTGTACAAGAGATAATCTGGTAACTAAAACCATTTCATCCTTTCTTGACGTCACATTGTTTGCGTACGTCAAGTGCGCTTTCTTTTTTGCTATATTAGTTAACCCATGGGACCCTAAAAGACCAATATATCGGCCCAGGTGAAATAGTGCAAAATACGACACGGCCGATATTTCGGCACTCCATGGTCCTCTTAAAGAACGGCTCTGGTAGGTTAGTTGGTAATTTTGCTAATTCAGGATCAAAAGGGTTAAGAGAACGGTTCTGGTTGGCTAGTTGGTCATTTTACTAAGTCAGGGTCCAAAGAATTAATAGAACAACTCTGATTGGCTTGTTAGTAATTTAGCTAAGTCAGGGCCCAGAGGGTTATATAGAAATCTAGTTCATACAATTGGCCAAAAAGTCACCGAGGGGTTTTGAAATTAAATGGATTCTTTATTTTTAATGCTATATATCTGATATTTCAACACAGTATAACTAAAAAATGAAAACTTTTTCACCAAAAATGCAAAATGAAAACAAACTTTACCTATGAAAAATAATCTCTTTTAAGTGATGCCCATTTTCAGCTTCACACATTTGTGCTCTTTCCAAAACTTTATTCATGACCGAAACGTGAATCACTTCACCGTTGTTTAAGTTCATTATTTCATTCCTGATATTGTCCTTCTATTCATGCAGGGCTTGGGGCTTATTGGCATAAACCTTTCTTTAAGACCTCCCCACAAAAAAAAAATCCGGGTTAGTCAAGTCTAAGGAACGTGAAGGCCAATTGACATAGGCAAATCGAGGGATAAATACTACATTTATCCATAATTAATCTCTAAACTATTATCTATTACATTTGAAAAAGAAAAAAAAATAGTAATGGTAAAATTATAAACATTTTAAATTCTTCAGTGACTTCTTGGCCAACCTGTACTTTAGAATTGTGAAAATCGTGCCGTTTTCTATTTGTGAGTTGAAACATGGTTTTGTTTTCGGTCTTTGTTCAACTTGAAGCAAATGAAAGTTGGTCAGAACGAAAAAGAAATATAGTTCCAATACATGAAGTGGAACGGAAAGAAATGTTAGAAAGCATGGGGAAGTGATTTCGTTTTACTTTGAAGTTGAAACTTGAAAGAAAAGACAGATCCGTGCTGTTTGTTTTTTTTTTTTGGTGCAAGAAAAACCTCATGGGGAAGGTGAAGATTCTAAAAGTCGTTTTTTGTGTCCTCTTGCGAAACTTTTCACGAAAGTCCCTATCAATCACATGGGAGATACAAAAGAAATAACGTTTATGAAGGAGAAGTCGATTTGGCCAAGTGGATTGGCAGTCAGACTTCGGAATCGTAGTACGCGAGTTCGAATCCTGGTCGTCCCGTTTGCGCACATATTCAGACTAATACCCTTGGGAAAGTTGGGGAAGTCGATTTGACCATATGGATAAGCAGTCAGAATCCGGATTGGTAGTACGCGGGTTCGAATCCAAACCATTCGTTTGAGTTCATATTCAGACTAATTTGCTATTGAAAATATCATTTCATGTAACTTACACGGGTTCCGCGAGTATTAATCTATATATTAATACGATAACGCGTGTGCTATTTTATGTGTCACGATTACATCAAAAGAAATGTTCTTACCTCCCTTTAAAGTCACACTTTATCTTTTAAAATCATTAAAAACAGTTCAGTTTAAGTTATTGGTTGTTGTTTGTTTTTAATTTACAGTCTGATGTGAAATATATTCCACTGTATTTTCTATTGAAGAACAACCTCATTCTAACGTTTATTTGATCATTATTTTTTTATCATATTTTAGATAAGAATGCTTTTGATCTAAACCTTAATAAAACATTCTAAGTAATTAATTTAACTGTTTTGAACTATTTTTCAGGATCTGTTTAAATTTAAGAATGTTAAATTTACTTTCTGACATTTCAACTATTTTGGAATTTCCACAGGTTCTGCTAGGAATAATAATTACTTGATAATAGCCTAAATGCAAATAAAAATTGATAAAAATTATTTAGAAAAAAATAACTAATGCAGCAAGTTCTTTATGCACCGAATGCAAATTTACATTTTTAAGAAATGATGACAGCTTTGTGCGTTTGAATCCATGTTTGTTCAGTAAAAAACGATTTCAACGATATTTCATATCTCTATCTTCTATATAAAAAAACAAAATTGAAAGCTTATGTAAAAAAAAAGTCCCGTATAAAAAAAACTATGAATAAAGCTGGCATTGAGTATCAACATGGATAAAGACAAGTTTGTTCGTATTTTTTATTATTAATATTTTTTCTTTAAAATTCTATTATATCCAAGAGCTTGTAAAAACTGGGAAAGGATAAAAAAAAAGAGTAATGTTTCTGGAAATCCAATGTTTGAATGATTGACTGAATATCTCAATGCCTCGGTGTTCGAAGCTAAAATATATGTGAACATGGACCTAATAGAATAAATACGTTGAATTAACAAACACTCAAATCTAATTTGGTCGAGTATTTATAGGGAATAAACAAAAAATCACACTCTGCATCATCATCATCATTATCATCATCATCATCATCATCATACAGTCCGACAGTTTGACGATGACTAGTCAGGGCCTTGATACTTTATCCTTGGCTCCTAACTCGCCCGCGCAGTTTTTACGTGTAGTATCTGTTGCACATCAGATAGACACACTCTGAACCCCCAACATTATGCAGTCCGTCAATCTTGACGATGACTACTCGATGCCTTTATCATTGGTTCTTAACTCACTTGCGCAGTTTTCGGTGTAGTATTTGTTGCATCATATAGACACCCTCTGAAAACTTCAATGCTCATCTCCAATGGAGCGAATCTCGTGATATACATGGTATTATATTTACTTGATCATATGATTGGTCATACAAATGGCCTTGTGCCTAACTTGGGTTAGTGCTCGACCAAGTTAATATATAAATATATACATGGTATGTTCAATAAGTAATGAGAAAATATCAGAGATGCTGAAAGAGGCATGGGAAAATTACCTGAAGGGACCACTGAAGAAGGACTTTAAGGAGGTCTTCCAGGATTGCAAGAGGCGCATAAAGAAGTGTGTAGATTCGGGAGGCCATTATTTAGAATAGGACAAAGTTTTGTAAACTTATGAAAATAAATATAATCTCTCCTGACATTCTCTCATTACTTATTGAACATAACTCGTATGGATAAAGCTTTGTAAACTTATGAAAATAAATATAATCTCTCCTGACATTTTCTCATTACTTATTGAACGTACTACGTATGTACCATGAATTAGCAGTTTGATCACATCATATATAATGTATCC
>JAYKTE010239223.1:0-11974 GCA_036873565.1 Xipholeptos notoides | reverse complement strand
AGAGAGAGAGAAAGAGAGAGAGAGAGAGAGAGAGAGAGAGAGAGAGAGACGAATTGACTATGCATTAGAAAGCTTTAGAAAATGCTTCTAAGATAGAGTTTGAGGGAAAATTAGTTATCAGTGAGAAGGACATAGACTATAGAATAAGATAGGATATAAAATTGTATGTTTAAATTTCTTAGTTTATTCATGATTTGAAGTAAAAAATTCGAAATAGTTTGTAGAAAAAATTGGTTTTGTTGAAACACTAACAACGAGATTTTTATGATGGATTGTGTTTCAAACTTGAATCTAAACCAATGGCAGCATATTACATGATATCCAGGATGTGAATGCATTTTCATATTATTCTCAGGACGTGGACATGGTCTCACGTCATAAGAATACCTATTTGTGGAACTTTTATTCTCTGAAGAAGTGCAATCGGTTAATTAGAAAGCCCCAGTTACAGAGAGGAACAAAAAAAATAGAGAGTGTAAATGTAAAATAGGGAAATCGACAATGAAAAAATGTCGAAGAGAGAGAGAGGGGGAGAAAAAAATACATATAAAAAAGCACAGCTACATACCTTCTTGAAACTGCCTACTTCCAGGTGCTAAAATACTTCAAGGCGCCTAACTAAACCAAAAAGTACATCTACGTACCTTCTGGAGCTGCCTATTTCCAGATACCAAATACTTCAAGACGCCTACTTAAACCAAAAAGTGCATCTACGTACCTCCATGAAACTGCCTATTTGCAGATGCTAAAATTCTTCAAGACGCTTACCCAAACAAAGAATCACATATACGTGCTTCTATGAAATTGTTTACTTCAAGATATTAAAATGCTTCAGGATTTCTACCCAAACCAAGAAAAACATCTAAGTACCTGTATGAAACTGCCTATTTCAAGATGCTAAATACAACGAGACACCTACCTAAACCAAGAAGCACATCTAATAACTTAAGATTCGTTTGAAGTCGTTTAAACTATTTTCGGCCGTCAATTTTGGAATGCTGTTTCAAACTAAACAAAACAAACAAACAATCAATACCGGTGTTAATATAGTCTTTAGTATTGTTTGTTTATTGTTATTGTTATTGCTGTTGTTTTTATTACTATTATTATTGATATTATCCCTTGAATTTTTGTGATATTATTATTGTTATTTGTAACAATGTCATTTTTATTCTATCATTATTGTTATTTGTAATAATGTCCTTTTTTTCAAATTATCGTTACGCTATTATTATTGTTATCGTTAACTATAATTTTGTATTAATTTTATTTTTATTGATTATTTGGTTTTGTTCCCGTTTATATCATTGACTATAATAGTTATGAAATATATTAGATCGAAGATAAGAAGAGAGAAACCTTATAGTCGTTATCGGGGTTATTGGTTGTTGCTTTTCTTTTCTTTTTTTAATCAGAGTTACTATTTTGAAGCTTCTTCTTCTCTCTTCTGAAAATATTCCATTTTGTTTATTTATTCTAAGCACAACTCTCGCTTTTCTAAAATTAGTCTCATCTTCTACGCAGGCGGCAATAATTTGTCGTCGCACCAACAGAGCTGGCAGACACAAAGTGGAGTTGTTAGGGACTATATTGCATCGTTAGTTTGTCCTTCCGTGTTTATGTTTTGCAGCGGAAGAAAAATGGTCTTGCTACTCTAATGAGAAAGATTTCTGGCGATGCTTGCGCCTTAAGATACGCCATTTTTTTTCTTATTCTAATTTTTTTTCCTTTTTTTTTTGTTTTATCTTTATCTTTTCAAAAAAAGATATTTTGGTCCCATTTTTTCCTCTTATCTCTCTATTCGTAAACACCGATTTACAAAAACAAAAATACCCCCCAAATTATTTTTTAGATAATCATGAAAAGAAATAAAGAATCATTCGTCTAATTAGCCACCTCACTAAAAAACAAACTACCAGAATTCAATAAATCTTCCTGAATTTCTTCAAGATCTAGTTTTAGAATGCACCAACTGTACTTCAGCTGAGCGTAAAAATTATTTTAAAGATACGTATTTGGAATCTTATTAATCTGCATTCGCATCTGAGACATGATATAAAATTGCCCCATTAGTCTTAATCTCCGCTTTAAACTCCTTAGTCTCCACTAATCCTGGGACACAAAGCACCCTCTTAGATGATTCATTTGGAATCAAACTTGATTTTTTTACGAATTATTTCTCGATGAAGAACCTTTAAATGTTTTGTGAATTATTTTTTCTGTAAATAATGTTTCAACAAATCCGGATTTTTAGACAAATAGTCACTTGATTTTTAAAAATTATTATTAGTGTTTTAAATTTGATGCAAAATTCACAGGTGTTGCCATAATTTTGTTCAACCCTTGTATATGGAGCCAAAATGGGTTAATGAAAAAGCATGACTTTTTATTTGATAAACAGGAAATAGCGTGAGACCACGGTAACTCCAAAGGGAATTAATACAGCTTTTCTTTTATGCTGGAAAACCTAACATAATATAATTTTTGTCGAAAAGGTAAAAAAAAAAGCCTCTTTTCTACAATATGAAAATGCTCGTAAGAGCAGGCACATAAAAATATACATGCACTATCCTTTTCTATTTTTCCCATTTCTTGATTAATACATGGGAAAATAGGTACTAGAAAACAAAATCTGTGTGTTTATATATGTGGTTGTTTGTGCTTGTGTGTGTGTGAGAGAGAGAGAGAGAACTAGAGAGAGAAAAAGAGCGGTTTGGTACGTTTGTGGTGTAAACGATTCGGCATCAAATTAGTATTATACTTTATATGAATATTTGAATTAATTTTGTATTAATATTTTATTTTTTAAAAGGTGTTGTTTATTTTTACTAAAACAGTTCAAGATTTCTAAGCTTTATACGTTTTTTTATTCTTTTTTAAATTTATGAATTAATAAAAAGAATGACTACAAAAAGTACAACATTTTATTTTTCAGTCAATCCTTAGAAAGGGAGTATAGTGTGTGTGTGTGTGTGTGTGTGTGTGTGTGTGTGTGTGTGTGGTGCATATTGCTCTGCTTTGACAGCCACAATGAATGTAATTCTCTATTTATCTAGGAAGAGAGTTTTAGCAATAACTTTTATGCCCCCAGCTCTTAAAGCAACAATATTAAATTCTTTTATACTTCTTACCCCTTGGTTAACAAAAAAAAAGTAAAATAGAAATGACGACCGTATATAGAATGCTAGCAATAAGCAATATTGCCCGATCATGCTCCGGGGTTGCTTTGATCCTCTTTATATGCTTATTCTAATCTGGGTTTTTGTAATTAAAAGTCGTTTTTTTCTTTCTAAGAAAACTGCCGTGATTTTTTGAAAGCTGAAAATTATTTTAGTGAACTAACTGCAGTTTTATTGACACCACAATGACCAACGTAACTCCCCACACAGCAGGCTCTCAACGATCTAATTTTTCAAATTTGACCTCTTAGCAGCTATTTTTCCGACTCAAAATGAAATCGAATTTATTCTCCAGTGCCTAATACCCCATATATCAAATTTCAAGTCTCTAGACAAAAATTGACAAAGTAATTTTGGAGATACCGGTTTGCAAACGGATAAGGTCACTTTTCTCTCTCTTTCATTCCTTCTTTCTCTCTCTTTCTTTCCTTCTTTCTCTCTCTCTCTCTCTCTCTCTCTCTCTCTCTCTCTCTCTCTTTCTATATATATATAAAATATGTTTTGCAATCTGTCTACCGGCCTTTTTCACCGTCTACTGCTCGGTAGGACAGATACGCAAACAACAACAAGTCTTCCTCTAATCAGGATCGAATTGATGTCAGTCCATGATTCTAACAACTGGCTTATCAGTTAACATATCAGTAGTTTTTACTGCTATAATAGTATAACAACGTTATCTTATAAATATATATGGTGACTGCCACTTCTTTACACAAGAAAGCCAACTGTAAGACCTGGCTGCACACGTATGACTTCGCATGTGGTTCTAAAGCCCTCGTCCTGATTAGCATACTTTGTCGCATACATTACAATCGAAACTCCTTAGGGCACAATTTATTGTGTGTCCCCCTCCCTCTGTATTTTCCTTTGAAATCCCAAGTGGCAGACACTGTGGCTAATGAGTCCTGGTCTTGACAAGCATATACAGCCACAAGTAGCACACGAGTGTTTGCAGCTCAGACCTACCAGCGCCACTCGTTTGCGTAGAGCCCTATTCAGGGCAGCTTTCATAAATGTACAGTCTCTGGGCTCCACGGTTTGCTGCTAACTTATCCCAATTATTCACATCACTTCTCAGTGCCGCCAGATTTTTCTTAACGTCTTTGTGCCATTTTATTGGTTTGTATCTTGGGCGTTTTCCTCTTTTAAGCTCCCTTTAGAACAAGTGCTTAGGAATCCTGAGATTAGGTGTCCTGGACATGTATCTGGTTACGTAGGACGTGCACTTCCATGCCGGAATTCCATGCTCGTCTGAGTACATCGACATTAGACGTTAAGGATTGCCACTTTACGTTTAAGTTCCTTTTGAGGCACAACTGATGGAACTTCTCAGGAGCCTTGATATGTCGGCGGTAAATATTCCATGTCTCTGAGGGGGTATAGAAGGACAGGTAGAACAAACGACTCATACACATTCATTTTATTGCTCCCACCGCTTTTACAGTCCATTAAAAAAAATTTTTCCTGAAATCATTCTTCCAAAACCATAACAAAATTTCCGTTATTTTTCCCAAATTTTGCTTGGAAAAAGGTTACGGGATTCTTTTTTAATGATTTTATACGCAATTTTTTTTCAAAACTTTACGCCAACCGCTTTTACAGGCTACTAATAGGTGGTTTAAAATTAAACAAGTTTCAAAAGTGCAACCATGCAAACCAAACAGCCAACCAACCAATCAAAACAAGAAAGTTATATGAACACGCACTCACAACACCCTAAGTGCATAAAAGTGCACTAATTGAACTATTCAGCGTAGAAAGTCATTTTTGTCTAAAAATGTTGTAAACAACACATGTATGTTTTGAATAAAAAACACTTTGACAAACTGGAGGCAACAGCGTCAATTGAGTTTATTTGTAAAATTGAATGCCCACTGGCTCTCTCTTTTTCTCTCTCTTTTCTCTCTCTCTCTCTATCTCTCTCTGTTTTTCCTATCTCCCTCTGTCTTTCTGTCTTTTGCCTTATCAATTTACTCTTTTTTCTTTCTCCCTTTCTTTCTCTGTTTTCTCTCTTCCTGTCTTTTGCCTTATCCATTTACTCTTTTCTCTCTTTCTCTCTATCTCTCTATCTCAGTTTTCCCTCTGTCCTTCTATGTTTCTGTCTTTCGCCTTATCAATTTACTCTCTCTCTTTCTTTCTGGGCTTTCCCTCTCTCCCTCTCTCGTTCTGTCTTTTACCTTATCTATTTACCTATCCCTCTCTGTTTTCCTTCTCCCCATCTCTCTTCCTCTCTTTTGCCTTATCTATTTACCCTGTTCTCTCCCTCTTTGTTTTCTATCTCTCTTTCTGTATTTTCGCCTTATCTATTTACCCTTCTCTCTATCTCTTTTCGTTCTCTCTTTCTGCCCACTGTCTCTATCTCTTTATCTCTCTCTCTACTTTCCCTCGTTCCTTCTCTTTCTCGCTCTCTATATGAATTTCCTCTTTTTCTCTTCCTCTCTCACAGAGTGCCTTCTCTCAAGACAACTCCACCATTAAATTGCTGTTGATATACCGTCAAACTATAAAATGATATCGCATAATTTTCCATTGGTATAGAATGTTAGTTCTGGTATTTTCCCATATCCTTAATTGAGAAAAAAAAAAGCATTCCGAAATTCTTACTATAAATTCTCCATCCGAAATATTATTTCTTTATCAGTATTGATATGCCTTTATCGATCTCAGGGGAGAATTGATGCGTTTATATAAGATGCCAGAGCAATGAATAGGTTATCACAAAATGGGTCTGGTTAAATGCATTCCATTTTGACTTGGGTTCAGTTGCAAGAATTACGGGTCGACTGACGGCAACGATATGTTACGCAAACATACGAGGTTTCTTCCAAAAGTAATGCCTCTTACTTTAAAACTTTTAACTCCCAATTGACCTTCAATGTACTTCCCATTTTGCGGGTGCATTTCCTTTTCGCTTTTTTTAACGCTATGAAAAACTTCCATTAAGATAATGGTAACAATTAAAATAATATCAATAGTCATATTTAGATGAAGGTTTGATCTGCTCATCCGGTTTTTTTCTTTATTTATTTGTGTTTATTTTTTCAAGAATCTATGAAGGCCGTTCCAAATGAATTGCACCCTATTTTCTTTAAGTTAAAGGGGTACGAAGACGGGAATGGTACCATTAAAACTGCATGGGTGCCAGCAGCGGGCTTTGTCACTCTCATCTCTGTCGCCACACTGAAATCGACGAACGCATTTCCTAACTGTACTGGCATCAACTTCATTGACTTCGTAAACATTCAAAAGATGCCGGTGAATGTTGATTGCTATAATTTTTTCTGCATGAAGGAATTCAATAACACACTATGCTTCTGACGCGCGTCCATGATAAGGAAGCTTTCTTAGAATATCACACCGTCAAACTCTGCCAATTTTTAGTTTAGAGACTTAAAATGTTATATACGGGATATTTATAGCTGGGGAAAGTTTTTAATCTGTTTGGAACCGGAAATTTAGCTGCTAGGGAGTCAAAGTCGAAAAACTGAACCTTTGCGGTCTCTACCAAACTACTCTGACAATTTGGGGTCTAAAGACGTCAAATTTGATGTAAGGGATATTTGGACCAGGGAATACTTTCTAATTGATTTCAAGCTAGAAAATAGCAGCTAAGGTGTAAAAATTTTTAATTAAAAAAAAAACAGATTAAAATGAACAAAAAAGCGAGCATCAAAGCATCCAGGCCACTGAAATTTGCATAGCACAATGGCAACCTACATTTCATGAACTACCCTTTGAATTAACATTTGGAAGATCATTTACCGCTTTGCAAAAATAAAGTACAGTTCTGCTTTCCAATATAATAAGCTTCCTAGTTCCCGGTGCCAGCGTAATACTTCTCGTATGTATATAAAAAGAGGCTTATTTTTCAAGAACAGCCTGAGAGAATTTTTATAAGTTGCAACACGTTAGCCGTATGCCGCATCTCCGGACCTCTCTTTACTCTGCCTTTTTGTCCTCATGGGGAAACAAAGAAAAAGACGATCAAAAAAATCTTACTTCAGAGTTTGTTGTAATTAACATTGTATAGCAAAGCTATTGGTAAGTTTATAATTGTAGTTTTCTTCTAAGAATGTTGGTTTTATAGGAAAGATATTTGTAACATGCAAAACTATTCTAGCTCAAAATATATCTGATGTTTATATTAAACAGAGGTCAACCTGCTGTAAACTTTAATAAATTAAATCAAGATGTAATGCCATGTTAATATTACATAGATATTTTAATATAGCTTAAAAAGTTAATATAATATGCATATATATGCAGCGTAGTAGCTGGTTCTGCCATAAAATGATCGAACAAGCGTACAGTCGTTTCACGTGAATTACTCGCTGGTCAGCCTTATCAGAGAACAATGGAAACTGAACGAGGTCAGGGCAAAAGACGGGAAATACTTTTGTTGTTGCGATGAGACCTCGATCTATAATCTGATCCATGGCGTCAAAGGACAGACTTAGGAAATTATATACGTGACCAGCGATGAGGAAAGTAAAAAGGAGACGCGTTACTGATTTGAACGCACGACTCATAGCGACAGGTTATTTTTGTCAGCTCGGAGAAAAGCTTAAGGTCCAACCGACTGTCACATCACCAGGATTACGGCTATCTAACAGAGAGGGAAAGATAGAAACTCAGATAGCAGCGAGTTTTGTAAACAACTGCGTTTGACAGCAGTGAAGTGAGCAAGAGAATTTATAAACCAACGTCATTCCGAAGCATTTTCTCCGCAAATTCACAACGTACGGGTTTTGACAGTATTGTCATAAGTGAATATATATATATATATATATATATACATATACATACCTAAAGCTTTGAATTTGATTTAAGTACAGTACGACGCAAAGTATTATTTCTATGTATGGGGTGAGTACGAAATAATAATATATTTCCTAAGGGTATTCGTTCTGTGAGTTAACTATAAAATACCAGCTGAAATTTGGACCTAGGATTTATGATTTCAAAGTTCGAGCCTTCTTTTGGAACTTTCTTGTCAATTATTTACAACCTGACTTGAAGGGGAATCCCTAAGTTCTAATTTTGTAATTGCAATACGCTAGTTCGAATCCCGACCGTTCTTTTAACTTCACATTACCACACCACCCTTGGGAAAGTTATTCTCTCGAGATATTGGTTACATTGTGCAATAATGATATTTAGACAACATGTTGACTTAAGAAAGACGTTCATAAAAAATGATTACTCCTGGTATCAAATTACCATTAAGGTTGATATGCCATAAAAAAAAAAAACAGAACCACGTCCGATGTACACGCAAGTAGCTTTATAATTTTATTTGAATAAAGATGTTTGTGGAGATTTTGAATGGGAATAGGTTTTTTATTCCAGAGTCTAATTTGGGAATTGACTGTGATGAATAATAAACACACTTTCTTTATTTATGAAGCATGGGGAGCTTCTATCGCTTAGGCAAGTTAAATAAAGTCGTGAAAAGAGATATTTCTCTATTTTATCATAAGTTTAAGTATATTGCCTTTTAATATCGTTTTATCTATGCTGATAAGAAGTATTAGGCCGGTGCAAAAGTTTTTACCGACTTAGTAGAGATGAATCTCATATTTTTTAAATTCATATGTCTATTTATATAATAGGCTGTATTTTCATCAGACAAAAATCATTTTATTGGCCTATAAAAGTGGTGGTGGAGATTTTTTTTAAATATTGTGTATAAAATCATTAAAAAATTTTCCGCAAATTTTCGCAAGTGACAAGTTACATTAATTAATTCGTCATATCAATATTAATCTACAACTTGGAAACTGGAATTTTGGCTAGCTTAATTAGATGAATTTATTAACTTTCATATCAAATCTATGTAAAGAATTTCACAAGCCAGGCATCTATAAGCTTATTGATAGATAGAACAAAGTTACAGAGAGCAAAAGACGTTTTCATTATGAATAAAATCCAAGACTTTTGCACCAATCTGATATTTTATACATGTAAACACCCTAAAAATAATCTTAGTTTCTTGGAAACTGAAGGTCAATTTATACGAAGCAGTTCACACAATCATATGTAAAGATTATTTGCTCAAACTCCTTTAAAATCTACGAAAAAAGCTGAATGTTTTAAATATATTTGTTTATTTTATTAAGATATTTAGTCTATTTTACGTTATTTTAAAGCTGTTTTTCACTTGTCAGACAAGAAGGCCCTAATGTCAGGCCTGAGAGGATTACTCTGTAAAGGTCATAGGCAACACTGTTTCTCTTAAATTCAGATACTTCTTCCTAAAAATACTGTTGTTTTTAATAAAAACAAAGTATTATAATAAAAAAATACATTTATTAGAAAAATGAAAAACAAAAACGAAACGAATGTTTCACTTTTTTTATTTTGTTTAGATTTTTTAGTTCTTAGTTTTTAAGCTTGACTTTTCGTGTTTTTTTTCTTTTAGAGTAAAATATTCCAGATTAACGTTACAAACATTTTCTCCACAATTTTTTTCTGAACATTTTTTTAAATTTTTTTAGAGAAAAGAGAACCACGACTGATACAACTGCAGCAGCAGCAGCAACAACAGCAACAACTACAACAGCTGCTAACACCTTACTGTAACTCTAGCAACCCCGCGTCTTCCCTACTTTTTTTATTTTTTCTCGCCCTTTTTTATCATTTATATTTTTTCGGTTTTGTTTATTTTGACTTCATTCTTTCACTTTTAAGCTGTAAACACATTAACATCCAAATATTCATTTGAAGAGTGGGGTGGCTAATAAACTATTATCATTTTTTTTAAGTGTTTAATTAGTTTATACCACAGATTTAAAGAGAATTTAAAAAAAAATATTTTAATCTTTGGTGCTTTATTTAGATTTTAGTTTTTTAAAAGAATTTTATTTTATTTTATCAATGATTTATTTTGCATTTTTACAGAATTTAATTTTGTTTTGTGAATTTTTGTTTGTTTGTAAAGAATTTTATTTTATTTTATGAACAACTTTTTATTTTTAAAGAATTTTGGTTTATTTAATTAATTTTTTTAATTTAAGACTTTTATTTTGTTTTATAAATGATTTTTTTCATTTTTAAGAATTTATTTTATTAATGTTCTTTTTATTTTATTCTTTTATTTTAAATAATTTTATCTTTTCTTGTTCTATTGAAAGAAATAAGAAATCGATTTTGCTAATTAATCGGTTATTTAGTATTTATAAAAAAGGGCATTC
This sequence comes from Xipholeptos notoides, assembly GCA_036873565.1. Classification (NCBI taxonomy): domain Eukaryota; kingdom Metazoa; phylum Mollusca; class Cephalopoda; family Idiosepiidae; genus Xipholeptos; species Xipholeptos notoides. The sequence continues at coordinate 1,602 of JAYKTE010239223.1, read as the reverse complement.
CTTATTTTTTGGTGGGCGCAATTATTTTTATTGGATTGTTTTTGTTTTTCATGGAATAGAGTATGTATGGATCAGAAAGAAATCCTTTCGGCTGAGTAATAATCTGTTATTGATCATCTGGACGTGGCCTTGTGTCTGGTCCGTTAATATTTTTTTTTTTTGAACGACCGAATAAATCCAAGAAAAACTTAATCAAAAAATTTAAACGTGAAAGCGAAACTTTTATTGATCCATGAATGGATATGCTGCGAGAGACCGATCAAAATCAGGGGGAAAAAAGAGAGCATGAAAGGAAAAAAGAAAGAATGAGAGAAAGGAAGGAAGAAAGGAAGAAAGAAAGAAAGAAAGAAAGAGACAAAGAAAGTGAGAAAGAAATTCAAAGAGAAAAAAGAAAATTACCAACAGAAAAAAAGAAGAAAATGGAATGGAATCAAAAGAGAGAAAGAAAGAATAAAAGAAAGAAAGAAATCAGAAAAAAAGAAGGGAAAAGAGAAAGAAAGAAATGCAAGCAGAAAAAAATGAAAAATAAAAACAAAGAAAGAAAGGAGAACGGAAGGAAAGAAAGAAAGAAAGAATTAAAGGAACAGACAAGCGAAGAACGGGAAAAAAAGAAAGAAAAGAAAGAAAGAATGGGACAGACGAGCGAAGAAAGAAAAAAAGAAAGTGAAAAAAGAAAGGAAGAAAGAAGGAAAGAAGTAAAGGAACGAATGAGTGAAGAACAGAAGAAAGAAAGAAAGATAAACAAGTAAAGAAACGAACGGGTGAATAAAGAAAAGACAGAAAGAATGGAAGAAAGAAAAAATGAAGGAATAAAAAGGAACGAACGAGTAAAAGAAGGAAGAAAGAAATGAAACAAACAAACAAACAAGGAAGTAAAGAAACGAACGAGTGAACGAACGAGGGAAAAAAGAAAGAAAAAAAAAGGAAGAGGGAAAGAAAAGAAAGAATGATGAAGGAAGGAAGGAATAATGAAGTAAAGAAACAAATGAACTAACGAACGAAAGAAGAAAGAAAAGAAAAGAAAGAAGAAAGTAATCATAGCTTTCAAAACATATATACTGGCAAATCAATCAGCTTTTTCGAACAATAAGAAAATACACCCATCCAATTCCTACCTAAATATCTGGTTGAAATGAGAGTAATTACGTTTTTTTCTAAAAGATTTCTTCTGAAACATAAACAAAGCATTAAATTATGAAGGTATGAGTTGTGTTGAATGCTTGGGCTCTGTCACTGCTTGTTTACTTTGGATCTGTCTCAAAAGAATCTTAAATGGCTTTAGATCAATCGATTTTAGTCTTACTAAGCCTGGCTTATCTTTGAGATTAAAATTCCCCGATAAAAATTTTACAAAACACCGGTGACACTTTTGATCATTCAACACAATTTTTCGGATCGAAAATAGATCAAATGTTCAACAGGTCTAAATACTCCATGTATCAAATTTCAAGTCTTTAGACTGAAAATTTGCGAAGTAGTTTTGTAGAGTCCGTTTCTGAAATAGATACACAAGGTGACTTTGATATATATATATATATATATATATATATATATATATATATATATATATATCCCATCTAATAGAAAGGGTGTTACATTTTC
>JAYKTE010239112.1:0-11974 GCA_036873565.1 Xipholeptos notoides | reverse complement strand
GGTTTTTGTATCGGCTGATATGAACGAGGATACGAGGGAGGAGGAAAACAATACGTAAGCGACAAAAACAAAAGTAGGGGGGACCATGCACGCGCGGCTTGTTATATAATAAAGTAGTAGCGTTTCGTGTGTATGTGCGTGTGTGTTTATTTGCGTGTGTTCAACTCTCCTACATCCCAAACCAGTGGACCAATCATGACCAAACTTAGCATGATGATTGTCTTCAACGGTGGATGGTGTACACCATTTGTCAAGGTTAAAGGTCATTAAGGTCATAGTCTATCAAGGTCAAGGTATATTTATGTGTACTCCCTGGTACAGCCCAAACCAGTGGACCGATCATAACAAAACGTGGCATAAAGATGATCTCTAGACAAATGATGGTGCACACCAATTTTCAAGGTGAAAGTAAAAGTTCATCAAGGCCATAGTATATCATGGTTATAGCCTATTTATGTACTGGACCGATTATGACCAAATCAGGCATTATAATAGTACCCCACTTAGGGATGATGCACAGAATTTTTCAAGGTCAAGGTCAAAGTTCAAGGGTCAAGTTTATGTATATATACTCTCCTTCAGCCCAAATCACTGAACCGATCATGACCAAACTCTGCATGATTATGGTCCCCCATTTATGGATTGTGCACACCATTTTTCAGGATCAAGGCCAAAGATCAAAGGTCAAGCCTATGTATATATACTCTCCTACAGCCTAAACCACTGGAGTGGAGTGCTGCTGGGAGTAGAGTGTAACTGGAAGTGTAACCAAGAGTGGGGAGCAGCAGGGAATGTTGTGTAGCTTGAAGTGGAGTGTAACTTGGAGTGTAGCTAGAGTGTAGTGTAACTTGAGTTGAGTGTTTGAAAAAATGAAAGAAAAAGTGAATTGGGTTTCAGTAAAAGTGGAATTTTAGATTAATGTGGTTTTCATTCTGTATGTCTGTGTGTGTGTGTGTGTGCGTGTGCATGTCTGTGTCTCTGTGTGTCTCTAAATGTTTGTCTGTGTGTGTGCGCGTGTGTGTCTCTGTGTGTGCGTTTCTGTATCTTTGTGTATGTCTCAAGGTGTCTATCTCTGTGTGTGTGTGTGTGTCTGCGGCTCTGTGTGCCTGTTTGTGCATGTGTGTGTCTCAGTGTGTGCATGTATATGTCTCTGTGTGTGTTTCTAGGTGTGTGGGTGTGTTTGTGTGGCCTATTTAGGATTGTTTAAGTTCCCCTAGCAACTGTACTTAAAAGAATATAAATTCAAAACTCACAGCAAATAGAACAAAATGATCAAAATTCCCATCATGCAACTCCCACCACATCCAGTCCAATAGCCAGTTTATAAATGAACAGAGACAATGTAGTAACCTTTTGTTCTGATAATTGCACAGGTTAGAAACTGACAGTCACCAAACGCTGCTGACTGTGTTTTGCTGTCTAACCTTATATGTATATGGTGACGAAAGAAGGTCAATTCTCATGATATGTCAAAAATGTAAGGGCTGTCTGTACAGATAATAAATGTGATGTATACTTGTACGACACGTACAACACGCTCTCTTTCCATTCAGCCTTTAACCAGTAACAAGTAAGGCAAGATGACTGATTGGCTAAATGGAGTGCAGATATATTTTAGATTAAATGAACAATTTATTAAGTTGGGAGTACTATATTAATGTTATTTATTTTTCATTAATTTACATTGTAAATTGTTGAAACAATATCTCTGTTAAGGAATTCATTTTTTTAATTAATAAAGGTAATTAAAACATGATAGAAAAAATAGCAGTTATTTAAACTATGAATATGAGTTAGAATGTAGACTCCATTTTATGATTTCATATACAAAAATATATGTAGCATTTAAAAACTAATAGCTTATCAATACAAATGTGTGTATGTATGCACCCACACATACTCACACACACACACATACACATATGTATGATGACTGACACTTCTTTACAGAAGAAGGCCAACCCTCACGACATGTCCAAATGCGAATGAGTCCACATATGGTTCCACATACCCCCTCCCATTTAGCATAGTTTGCCACATACCCTGCAGGATAGACCTCCTGTTGGACAGCCCACCCTGACTGCTTCCTCATCTCCTGTCCACCCGACTGCTGCCTTGTGTGAATAGCTCTGTAGCTTGTAAGTGCTTTGGATAGATAAACTCTACTGCAGATTCTGCACATATATCTAGTCTCAAAATCAGAACCCACTATGACGTTCCTTTTATGTAAGGCTTGCTTGAGAGCGACATGCTCAATTCGCCTTTCTTCTAAGTTCTGACATCCGCCATAGACGTTTTGTCTCCAAGATTTCTGATCTATTAGTACCAACTCCTAATTTGCTACCTCTATGTTTAGTGCCCTCAGGTTTACGTGCAGAAATTGAATAATAATAATTTAATTAACATTGATAATATAAACCCTAATAATAATTACTCTAAAGGGGGATTTATTTATAAATATTATATATTATATATATTATATATAAATATTATATATATAAGGATAAAAGGAAAAACTCTTCAAGTCAAGGGGGAGAAGAACAAGTGAAAAATAAAATTTAAAAAATGATTTTAAAATAATACATAATAAACTAATGAAATAAATTAATATTCTTTAACTAAATGGGAATTTATAGAATAAGGAGAAAAAAGGTTGTTATGCAGTGTGGAATAATTAGGCGGTGATGAGTCTCGGTTTTGATAGATCTTATAAAAGTCGGTATGGAAGTCCATATTGCTGATGGTGGTGGTGCTGGTGGTGCTGGTGATGGTGTTGGGTGTTGTTCTTGTTGTTCTTGATGCTGAGCAGGATGACCTCTTCTCACCTGTTCAGGCTCGGATCAATCTTCCTAGTGTCTATAGAATTTCCGCACTCTCAGAAACTCTCTGCAACACTTAATCTTCACCCGAGTACGTTTTTATCTGCTAAGCAACTGACTTGGTTGATCAGTGTGGGGAAGTTTGTGCGTTGGGGTGGGTAGCGGGAAGGTGGGGCATGTCATTCAGTTCAAATTCCTTAATGGATTCGACTGCTTATGCCAAGAAGCTCCGACCGACTAGCTTGGTACAGTACCTAGTATTCCTAAGTGGTCACCCATTGCAGTACTGAACAGGGCCTATGTTGCTTAACTTCAATGATCTGACTGGAACCAATGTCTCCAATGAGATTTGACCGCACTTGTAGTTGTAGTAATATTTTCTTTTTGTTGAATCAATGGTTTGTTTGTTTTTCGTGAAATAATTTTTTGTGATTTCTAGGGAAAAGAAAAACAATTCATAAAAGTTTGATACAAAACGTCTTTTGTCTTTTATTGAATCACACACAAATGATTCATTGACATTCGGCCTGGATTTGCTGGAACAATAGACATTCCTCATGAAAAGACAAATTGAGAAAAGCTTTTCCTTCCAAACAAACAAATTGAAAATAGTTTTAAATAGAAAAAAGAAAGAAAAAAATAACACTGGTTGAAAAAAAAATTTTTTCATGGTGTCTAAGATGTTTCAACTGTTTTTACCTAATTTGAGGGTGCTGATTCCAGAAATGCTGTCACTTTCTATCAGGTCTAGTATTCTATCAAGTCTTCTGCTATGGTATACCCACCTCTGTAGGAAGCCGATAAATAAATAAAGAAAGGTAAATCGAAGAAACAATATTTTTATGTAACTTTAAGACACATATTCATGAAATCACATCAAAATATTCATAATTAAAGCTTGAAGTTGTAAAAAAAATGCTACAAATGGACATCATCATCCATAAATTGACGTTTACTGACTTTCTAGAATGGGAAGCGCCGGCATCATTGCGCTTGATAGACTAACAGTAGTCTGCAAGCATGGTAGTATCCCTACGACCTTGATAGCAAAAATTGGTGAAAATTTGTGGGCACCATCTCTAGGTTAAAGATGCTCTTTATGCCATGTTTGGTCATGATCAGTCCATTGGTTTGGGCTGTAGATGTGTATACATTGGTGTGGGTCATCTGTCTATTGGATACCATCATCATGCCAAGTTTGGTCATGATCGGTCCACTGTTTTGGGTTGTAGGAGAGTTGTATACACAGAAACACACACATACATACATGAACGCTACTACTTTATATAGAGAGATATAGTTAATACAGATAGACACAACGTGATTGTCATTTTTTCACCTGAGTGATCATCAGACCAAAAATAAGTTATAAAACAATAAAATTCTACAAATTTTTCTCTTGTTCTTGTTCTTGTTCTTGTTTTCCTTGTTCTTGTTGTTATTCTTCTTCTTGCACTTCTTCTTCTTCTCCTCCTCCTCCTTCTTCTTCTTCTTCTTCTTCTTCTTCTTCTTCTTCTCTTTCTTCTTCTTCTTCAATATCTGAAAGCCTTGCCCAGACACCAAATTCAAGTAACCCCCTCACACCCTTTCCTACCTCCACTACCAAAAAATAAAATTCTGACATTTTTAATCCTTTTTCATTCATTCATTCATTCATTCATTCATTCATTCATTTCAGAAGAAAGAAAGAAAGAAAGAAAGAAAGAAAGAAAGAAAGAAAGAAAGAAAGAAAAAGAAAAAAAACATCTCATTTTTATGTCATTTTCTGCTTTTTTTCATCAAAACATTCGTTGAATCATATATTTAAAAAAATTATTTTCTTTCTATATCCCAGACATTTATTTATTTATCTATTTATTCATCCATTTACTTTTTTCAAAAAATGTGAATGTTCTTTAATTGATCAATTGTATGTCATGTGATGTGACAATAAGAACTATTATAATTCTGATTGGTGGAATGTTTTTATATTTGCTAGATTGAACAATTAAACAAGAGTTTTCGATTCATTTTTTTATGAAAGAAAACTTCTTGCACAAGTCAAAATTATGACTTCTATCTTTATGATTTACAAGTGTTTTAAAAAGAATATATATATATATATATATTAGGTTGGGGAATAAATTAGTAGCATTTCTATATTTTCTTTTTTTTACAACAACTTTTTGCTTTTAAAAATGTAAAATATTCATTGAATATAGTTTTTCTGCTGTACAAAACTGTGCTAATTATCTTTTTGGGTAATGTAATTGTTCATTTTGTTTTGGGCTTAGGAGGTAAAAAGCAACATTTATTTTCGACACTTGCTCTTTTTCACTTTTCATCAAGGCCAAAAAGTAGGTGAAACAGCCCGAGATATTTGCAAGGTACATGGAGGTGTTATAGGCAAGCCTACAGCCTACAGCACAGGAATGGTTTGCCAAGTTCAAAATTGTCAATTTTGACATTGCAGCAGAAGACCTTCTAAACTTGATGAAGAGTGTCTCAAGAGTGTCCCCAGAAAAAGACAATAATTAAAAACCTACAAAACAAAACCAAACATGTTCCATCAAAATCCAAGCAAAAAACTCTACCCCCACAAAAAAAACAAAACATTAAGATCAAATCATTTTCTTGACAAAAACCAAAACAACAAATCAAATTAAAAAATGAACATTAAAACATAACAACTATTGAAATGAATAACAATTAAATAACAATAACATAACAGTAATGAAATGCATTAAATTTCCATATAAAAAGATTAAGCAATCTCAAATAATCCATCAAAAACAGGTTATCTCAAATAAGGTATTTCAAATAAGAAATCTTAAGCTATTTCAAATAAGCCATCTCTAATAAGCCAACATGATACACTATATTAATTAAACAATATCTAGAACAAGAAAATATTAGTGGGAATATATGTGCCTGTGTGGGATGTTGTCAGTGCTGTAAATGTTTTAGTTATTAGAGGATTTAGGGTTTCTCAAGATCATACTTTGCTTACTACACCGACCCAATTAGAGATGATCAATCTCTGTTCCACTCTCCTCTTGCACATTTCCAAACACTGAAATTCAAAGAGCATAAAAGCCCACACACAAACATTAAGAGCTCCTTCCTAATTGGACTTGATGAAGCAAGCAGCTTTTGATTTACATAACTTTAGAGAGTTATTTGATTTTCAAAATTAAATGTATAAACGTTGGATTAAGACATACAATAAATATGGAAATTGAATCTATCTGTATGACTATAAAAGTGACACTGTCTGTCTGTCTAATCTTAACCTTAACCATGTCTCTACCGAACTACTTTGCCAATCTCCGGTTCGGAGACTTAAATTTAACATATAGAGTATTCGAACCTGTGAAACAATTTCTGTTTGGTTTTGTGCTGTAAAAATAGCTTCTAATGGGTCAAACTTAAAATTTTGGAGAGTTGAAGGCCTGTAGTGTCTGCTGTGTGGAGGCTACATTGGTCATTCAGGTGTCAATATAACAGCAGTTTATTAAAATAATTTTTGGCTTTTAAAGAAAGGAAAAATCTTTAGAATTACAAAAAACACAAATCAAATCAAAATGAGCAAAAAAGAAGCACCAAAGCAACCACCAGTACCTGAGCATGGCCGGGCAATACTTTTAGTATATAATAAATAAGGCTTAAGTTGATAAAATATGCAATAAAAATCTCATGCCAAATTTAAACTTTTATCAGGACATTGTTGAAAGATTGTAGTTGTAAGCACTGGAGTAAAGCAATAAAACTTGTGTGTTGAATTCTGGTCGTGGGGTAAATTCCCGACAACAAATTAACATAAACCCTGTGTTTAATACCAAAGAGGGAGAGAGAAAGAAAAATGTGAGAGCAAGAAGACCAATGGCCAGGAGAGATAATTCACTGCAGTTGTCCACACTTGCATCACTAGAAACTGAGAATGGATGCAGTAGCAACAGCAGATGCAGTAGCAGCAAATGAGTAAGGAGAGATCTTGTTGCTCAACAACAACCACAGCAGCAACAGCAGCAGCAATAGCAGCAGCAGAAAACAGTAGTAGCTATAGCAAAATCAACAGCAGTAACAGCAACAGCAGCATCAGCATCAGTAATAGCCACTGCAGCAGCAGTAGTAATCGCCACAGCAGTAATTGCAACAGCAGCAGTAGTAGCAGCAGAAGAATTAGCAAAAGCATCAGCACCAGTGACAACAAAAGCAAGTCCAGTAATCACATCAATAGCAGTAGCAGCAGTAATCAGTAATAGCAACAGCAGCAGTAACAACAACAGTAGCAACAGCAGCAGTAATAGTCACAGCACCAGCAACAGCAGTAGCAGTAATAGCAACAACAGTAGCAGCAGCAGTAGTAATAGCCACAACAGTAGCAGCAGCATCAGTAATAGCCAGAGCAGCAGCAACAGCAGCAGGAACAATAGTAGCAGCAACAGCTGCAGCAGTATAATCCACAACAGCAGCAGCTTCAGTAATAACTGCAGGAGCAGCGACAGCACCAGCAACAATAGTAGCAACAGCATCGGCATCAGTAAAACCCACACCAGCAGCAACAGCAGTAGCAGTAATAGCAACAGCAGCCGCAACAACAACAGTAGCAGCATAAATTGAATAATAATGAATTTATTTATGTACATCTCAATCTAGAAATTATTACTAGTGTAATTATTAATTGTAAATGTTTTATTAATCTTATAATTATTATTATTATTATTATTATTAAATTTTTATAGAACTATAAATTATTATTAGTGTAATTATTATTAATATTAATGTTATAAGTATAATCATGATTATGAGTAGTGATGGGACGATTTCTTGGAATCGGAATCGTTAATCGTGTATTTTGGGGGGAATCGGAATCATATCATTAAATAAATACCTTAGATTTACGATTCTTTCATTATGATTCTCTTGAATTTTTAAGTTAATTGTTAATCGGAATTGTTAATCAACATTTTCCTGAAATCAGAATTGGTATCGGAATTGGATAAAATTTAGGAATCGTCCCAACACTAATTATGAGTGTAAATCATTATTAATGTTTATATTATTAATTTTATTATTATCATTATCATGTAACTTCTGTATATACATTTATTGAATTATCACTGGTGTAATCATTATTAGTGTTTATATTATTAATTTTATAATTATGATTTTTATTATTCAATTTTTGTATATTTACTCATAAAATTATCACTAGTTTAATCACAATTAGTGTTTATATTATTGATTGTATAATTATGATTATTGTTTTATAATTTCTGTATTTCTACTCATAAAATTATTACTAGTGTAATTATTGTTAGTGTTTATGTTATTAATTCTATAATTATTATTATTCAATTTCTGTAAATTTGCTCAAAAAAAGTCAAGTCACATTGGAGACACCCGTTCCTGCCAGATCACCGAAGTTAAGCAACATAGAGCTTGTTCAGTATTAAGATGGGGGAACACTTAGGAATACCAGGTACCATACCAGGCCGGTTGCAGTTCATGGCATTATCAGTTGAATGCATTAAGCATTCAAACTGAAAGACCTCCACTCTCCTCCACCTATCCCTCACAACAACCGACCATGTGAGCTAAAAACGTCTTTGATTACAGTTATCCCCTACAGTGAGGACTGGGCATTTTAGAATATTTTGAGATTGCGAAAACTCTATAACAACAAGAAGGCTGATCCAAGCTCGAATGGGTGAGGAGAGATGTTCTGTTCCTGCTCAACAACAACATCAACAACAGCAACATCAATGGTAGCAGCAGCATCGGCATCAGTAATATCCACAGCAGCAGCAGTAATAACAACAGCAGCAACAACAGTAGCAGCAGCAGAATGATTTAACAGAAAGATAACAAAGCAAGAAACTTCCTAATACAACCTGTGTATCATTCTATGTTTTAAAAAGAAAAGAAAAAAAAAATTTTCTGAAAAAAAATTGGATAAAGAAAATTTGGAAACACAAGTTGGAATTCTTCTCGTATAAAAATTGAAATCTTAAATCATTGATCAAATAAAAAGAATTCAAAATATTTTTAATTCCTAATAGAAAAGAAATATTCAAGTTGGGAGGAGATCTTCCTAAAAACAACTATTTCTAATCAACAAATCATTTTAAATTACTTACAATCCAAATAAAACTTCTTTTTTTCCACTTTTTGGATAGGGTGGGGTGATGTGGGGTTGGGGGAAGAAACAAAAAACATAACAAATTTTAATTATTTATATTTTCTGATCCAAATGAACTCGATTTAAGTGACAGCTGTATATATCATCAAACAAAAAATATAGATCATAAAGATAAAAATAGGTTTTAGATAGAAATAGCAATTTATGAATTATTAGAAAAAAGTTTTGGTCACAGCTGGAAAAAAATCTTTTTCATCTTTTTATATTAAATTGGTTGGGAAACAAAGCTTATTTAGACATCCACTTTAATTTAATTGTGTTTTTTTTTCTCATGGGGGTGGGGATTGTTAGCAATTCTTTATTCTTATTTTCTTTGATAATATTTGCATAAAGTAACCAATAACATTCCAGTTGAAAGTAGAAATTCGGGTTTAAATTGCTTGAAATCTTCTGCATTTTTTCTTCCAAATTGTAAATTAATTTGTTCTCTTCTAAAAACTCACAATCATATTCAGGTTTTTTTCTTAATCCAATTCTAAATGATGAAAATTCAAAGATTATCTTTTCAATTCTAGAATTTGCAATTGAAGTGAAAAGTGAAGAAATTTAATGGAATTTTATTTTAAGAAAGAAAATTTGTTGCAGAAAAAAAGGGAATAAAATTTATGAAAAGCAGAATTTGATTTCGATTTTTTGGGGGGAGAGGTATGAACTGAAGAGCTATGTGACCATGAAGAAGAGTAGGAAATTTGCACATCATTTACATCTTATGAAGGTTTGATGATTTATTAATGGGGAAGTCCCCATGGTACAGTGGAAAGGCATTTGGATTTGAGGATCATAATACATGAATTCAAATCCCAGTTGCTCCATTTACATTCACATTTGGACTAATAGCTATGGAAAAAGTATGAATCCCTACATTTCATCCCACTAAGCATTAAACAGTGCATCTAGTGTCATTTAAAACTAAGTATTGACAAAAGAACATTAATCATAAAAATGATTGTCGCCGGCAGTAAATGACCAAAAAGGTTGATATGCCATAAAAAGACAAAGCTAAAGCAAAAAGAAAGACGTTTTGATTGTTGTAGGCATTAAATGACAAAAAAGTTTCATATGCCATAAAAAGACAAAATCAAAGCAAAAAGAAAGACATTTATCAAAATTGTTGAGATAAGAAAGAAGCCATCAAACAAAGTCTTGGACTAAAAAACAACTCAAAATGATTAAAGATGAAATCCTAACAAATAGATCAAACATATTCAGAAAAAGAAAAAAGAGATAAAACTAATATATATGTGTGTGTGTGTGTGTGTGTGTGTGTGTGTGTGTGTGTGTGTGTGTGTGTGTGTGTGTGTGTGTGTGTGTGTGTGTGAATAAACTGTATTTAATGCTGTCAGAATGTAGATTCCATTAGATATATATATTTCTAAATTATTACTATTTTTATAAATATCAATATCTAATTTTAGTTAGCACTTACTCCATTATATCAGGATTAGTTTCTTATTATAGATTAGATAATCGCATTTATGAGTGCTGATATACAGCATGTCAGTACAAAGGGAATGTTTTCATTCAGCAAAAATATATATTCTTTTAAGCTTTGACATATCATTTGTATAATGAAATTTAGGTAAAAATGTGTAGAGAGAGAGAGAAATAAAGAAAGAGAGAGAGAGATAATTGAGAAACAAGGAAAAAAAGAGCATGTTGAAATTAGAAAGAAAAATATAGTTAAGAGAATAAACAAGAGGGAGTGATAGTATGTGTGAGTGTATGTGTGTGTTTGGCTGAGAGTGATAAAGTATGAGTGTATGTTTGAGAGTGTGTGCATGTATTTTGTATGTATATTTGCGTGTGGATATTTGTGAAAGTATGTGTGTGTGTGTTTGTGAGGGTATTTGTAAGTGCCTATGTTTGTAACTTGGTGTGTGTGTCTGAGTTTATCAGTGAGTGAGTGAATAAGTGTTTGTTTTTATGTGTCTGTGTTAGTCAGTCAGTCAGTCAGTGCAGTGTATATGTGTGTGTGTGCGTGCGTGTGCGTGTGTATGTGCGTGTGTTCGTGCGCACTCACGCGCGCGCGCGCGCGCGTGGGTGTGTGTTTGTGTGTGTGTGTGTGTGCGCACATCTTGCATAAAAGTCTTTTTCCTCTATTCCACTCTCCGATCAAGTAAGAGAGTAGAATGCCATCTTCTAAATATTTACACCAATAAAACCAATCTCATTTCGAAAATACATTTTCTTCCATTTTCAACCATAATCAAAAAATAACAAAAATGACTCAACCAACAAAACATGAAATAAAAATCTTGATTAATAACAAAATGTCTTTTTTAATCATTTCTATAATTTTTTTTAGAAATAAAAGCAACTTTCAAAACAAAGAAATCCTATCTAAATTGAATCAATTTATTTTAAGTAACATATTTTTTTCCTTTATTAAAAAAATATTTGAAAGCATTCTTTTCTAAAATCAATTAAACCTTTTCAAGAATTATAAATCAAAACCTCATTAATTCTATGAATTAATAGTTTTAAGATCTTTATTTTCATCTTAATGAATAAGAACTTCTTCTCTATCGAACTGGAAGCTAAATTCTAGTTTTTCATGCTAATTATTGAAATTAAGTTGATTAGCAAAAACAAAAAATATATATTTCATGGTGCATCTAGAGATTATGTGGAATGCAGATAGTTTCAAGTATTTCTTGAAATATTAATGATTTTTTTATGTTTAATGATATAATTTGTAGCAAATATGTAGGCAAACAAATTTCATACACTAAAATCTTGATCATCTATTTCGGATTAGATTTTTACAAGTTTTTGATAATTATTGATTTTTTCAGTGTCTAGAGATTATTTGCAAGTAGTAGAATTAGCAGAATAGCTTAAAGAAAATGAATGAAAGAAACTATATTATTCAAGAAATTAGCAAAAGAAATTTATCTCTACAAATTTTGAAAGATTAAAATAGGGATCATCATCGAACAATCAAGAAAATTTGTCAAATGGGAATTAAACC
>JAYKTE010239001.1:0-11975 GCA_036873565.1 Xipholeptos notoides | reverse complement strand
TTTACATGAGATTTTTATTTGATCATTCCTCTTTATGATGCACTGAAAAAATATACTTTTCATTCATTTTTTTTAATCCATCAGAAGATTAAATCTTGGTTGGGGTCAAAAACGGACACATTTTTGCACACTCCTAGTGTTACTGTGTTACAATTTAGTTTATTTTTATTTTTCTTAAAATTTCATAAAAGTTTGGTGAATTCTTTTTACAAGAAATAAATTTTCATTTTTCAAAAACACTTTTTTCATTAAAACAAACTAATAACCGATATTTGTAAATACTATTTCAAAAAATTGAATTTTATACAATAATAAAACAAACACTGACAATTCTTACAATGGTAAGAAATAAAGAAATTTCAGACAAGACATGCAAAAATTCATTGCAAGAAAAACACTCATTTTTTTTTTCATTTTTTTTAAACAATTTTTGTGAAAACAACCTATTTAAAAATATCATCATATTTTACTGGTTGTTTACAAAGTCTATGGGCATAAAAATATTATTGAAATAAAAAAAATTTTAACAAAATATTTAATAATTGAAGATTATAATGAAATAAATGTAATAAAGTTTAAAAACATACATTAACGTTTCGACTCAAGTAAAATATCCTTCTCAGAGTTGTATAATTATACGAGTCAAATTAAGGCTCCGGTGACGATTTTTTATCAGAATTGATGACGCAGGTTTACAAAAGTTTATTTCATTTATTTTATAAAACTTTTAATTCTTAAAATGTTTGTTTGGATGTTATTTCATTAATTTCTTCATTTTCAGATTTCATCAAATTTCTTCATAAAAATATTGATAAGATAATTTTCAGTAAATATATTAGGTCTGAAGACCTGTCAACTGTTCATTATTCTTCATCTTGAATTGAAGAAACTCCATCGTTTATTAAAGCATTGATTCAGTTTGGTTTTGTCTTTGTTTTCTTTTTGTTTTTTTGCTTGATTAACATTTTCAATTGAATCTTTAAAAATCAATCAAATCTTGCTTTAAAAAAGACTTTAATAATTTGATATCCACCTCTTATACAAGTAAACTCAATGGCTTCACAATTCATTTTGCCCTTTGAAGCTGTTCGTAAATTTCCTGTTTCCATCCATAGAAAATTGGGGTTACATTTAAGTAAAAAACACAATCCGATGCATGGATTAAAAAAATTGATATTAAATCAAACCAAAGAAATTAGGTCCTTACAAAATATATTATTTAATTACTCTGCCAATTTTTGGCCTAAAGACTAGAAATTTGATACTATGGGGTTGTCAGACCTGGGGAACACTTTCTAATTAGTTTTGAATCGGAAAAATAACTGCTAGTCAAATGGTCAAAATTTGGAATTACAAAACGCACAAATCAAAACAAACAAAAAAGCGGTCATCAAAGCATTCAAACCACCGAAATTTGCATAGCATGATGATTCAGACCATAAAAATTTGCATATGTACCCTGCTACTTTATAATGGATAATCACTCTTTATCAAATTTGAATGAAAAAGTGAATCCTCTTATAATAATAACATAGTTTTTCACCTTTTTTTAAAATTATGACAAATTTGAAGATTTATTCAAGTTCATAACAAAATGGAATTGTCCTAAGATATCATATAAGCTATGTAAATTTCAATGGTTAATAAGTACCAAAAATCTATAAGTGATAATCAACATTAAAATAAAATAGGAAGATGGAACAATTTTTTTTGGAAAAATATAAAACTTTATTAAATCTTCATAAAATATTTTTTCCCACAAATTTCTTTTCAGCAAAAATCAAAAAAAAAAAAAATATATATATATATATATAAATGATTTATTTGGTAAACCATTCAAAATAAAGGAAAAAAAACTAAATCATTCAATTTTTGGTTTTATCAAATGGAAGATCTAGCAAGAAATTCTGTCCTAGAAAATTTGAATAAATTACAGAGAAAAAAAAACAACCTAATCCCTCTACCCCACTCACAAAAAATAATGAAGAAGAAGGATAGAAGTAGCTATAACATCAAAGTAAAAACTGCTTGACTATAAGCTGATTTCACCAAAGTTAATTACATTAATGACTCATCTCATAATTTATTAAGCAGAATTCAAAGAATGTTTTTTAAAAAATATTTTGCAATGAAAATAAAAAATAGATAAATAAAATTATGATAATCTAACTATTACTTTTATTTGGGGATTGTAATTTTTGAATGATACACAATCTAGAAAAAAGATTAATTAATTTTTGTTATCTTTTCTTTGAACAATGGAGTTTCATAAGAAGTGGCCTTTCAGCAAGATACTCAGCTTTGAAGTCAGCTTACAGGAAAGCAACATTTACAGTTATGAACTGAAACCTAAGGATAGAACATTGTTTTATTTCTGAAAGTTTATCTTATTTTGATACGCTATAACAATATTGCTAATTAAAAAGGAATTGGTTTCTTCCTAAACAGACTAGTAAAAAAAAATGGATCTTATATCCTAGAAATGTTGTTGTTAAAATATTGTTTGACAATAAAATACACTTGGTGAGGGTGTTAGAACTCTTCGATTATTCCAAGAAAAAAGAAGAAAGTTTTGGCTTATGATAAATCTTCATATATATTACCAGTCTAAGAAATTCTATATCAAAAGGGATCGATCTTAATTTATTTTAAAAATGCAAGAACCTTAGTGGTTTTAATTAAAATGGAAAAAATTAATCCAAGATTTACATTTTAGATTGTGAAAGTCGGTTGCTCACTTGATAATGATAAAGAGTATATCAACTGTTCCACTGCAAAGAAAAAAAAAACAAAAGTTATTTAAAAAAGAAGATCAAACCTTTTTACAGACACAATGCAATGTTTTAAAAACTAAGAAAACAATTACACCTACTTATAATAATATCATTTATAACTATGTTCAATTATTTGGTAAATTATTTGAGAGGCAATGAAAGTTATTGTGAACTCTTGAATAAGGCTGGTGTTCAAGATAGTGTTGAACAAGCAGGCAGCGCTGTTCTGGGGGTGCCACCTGCTTGCTCAACACTACACAAGTGTTTTGATAAATAGCATGGCTACCCATTTATACACTTGAATATAGTAAGGGAAATTGTGAAAACCAACCTTTATTCAGAAGTGACTATAACTGACCAAGCAGTACCATGCTTAGCAACATTACAGCCCCTCAACCCGCAGAATGCGCATTGCAGCCTCTTTACTCACAAAATGCAACTTGCATCCCCATAACATACAGTAGGCTTCTATCAAAGTTTATATAAACTTTGATAGAAGCTTACTGTATGCTATGGGGATGCAAGTTGCATATACATATATATATATATATATATATAGAGAGAGAGAGAGAGAGGTAGATAGATAGATATTTCAACATACAAGTATGATAATAATTTTCCAGTTAAGAATCATTTTTTTTTCATTACAATAAATTTGTGGAGTCAAGGACCCTTGCAGCCCCTAAGGCAATTGTGGGGTCTGTGGGCTCCCTAAGCACAGCCCTGGGAACAAGGCTAGGTTGCATCCAGCATGCCTGGATAAGGTATTCAAAATAATGAGATCAATGACTATGTTATAAAATATTGCTGTACTTTGATAAGTACACAAAATATTAAGTGCAATAGTATTAAGCACAAAGGTGAGACTACAGTAGATCTGATTCAACAAGACTGCATCCAATTAACTTACAGATACACAATTTTATAAAATCAAAATACATCAACTACAAGAAAAATAAAAATAATTGTTCATTTTGAAATTAATTAATATCTAGACAGTTTTTTATATTTTTGTATGGTAAGAATTTAGATTTCAGGTCTTAGTATAACAAATACAAAATTATATGTAAATGCACCCTGATGTTTGTGACTAAGACTCTCAGAGAATTATTTGAGAAATCAACTTTTAAAACTTATTTAATTTCCTATTTCTATAATTATGAAGTTTTTCTAGATGTTGCTTTTGTTATAATTATCATTATTATTATTATTATTATTATTATTACCAACATCTATATTATAATTCTCCTTGTCACACTATTAGTTGATTATTTAGTTACTTTTGGAATGACTCATATAATCTCAATTCTTTTGGCCAATATGGAACCTTTTCCTTGACTAGACATCAACTCCAACTTCAACAATTTTCATTCTCCAACAAATAATTCCTTTCAATGGTCATCTGCTAAAGTCAGCTAATTAGCAAATCAAGAACATCCTAAGTCAAAGAAAACAAGTGCTCAATTCATCGAATGTGAACCCACTGAGCACAAAGTGAAAATTTAAAAAATAAAGATTTTTTTTTTATTAGCTGTTTTCACCCACAAACAATTCTTCAGACTTATATTTAACAGGAGATAAGCAAACAGCCAGACTTTATTCTATTTATTTCTTTTCCGATAAGGAATGCACTTTACAAGGCCTTCTTTTTATGTAGGTTAGTTCCATCAACAGTCAGTGATATTTCTTGATAAACTTTACAGCTATAATATGTTTAACCTCCTAATGTCCGTGAATATCCAACCTTTTTCCTCCTACATTTGTGAAATAGAAATTTGCTATTGACATGCAATACATATATATCTATTTGCCCAAGAACAAACCAAAGTTAGGTACAAGGTACTTACAACTAGATTAGTTACTCTCCAGAGATAATAAGCTGAAAGTGAATGCAATGGTTTTCACTGGGATTTGAACCCGTGTAATAAAATTCCAGAATCGAAGCTTTTACCACTGCCCCACTCTTACAGCAATTAACATGCAGGAATTGTTTTTAAATAAATTATACATTAAAAGAAAGAATACAATTCAACAAAATATGACAACAATTATAATCAGGTTGATTGATAACATAGAAAGTAACTTATTTATAATAATGGTTATAAAAATGATTTATAGGGATAAAAATATAGTAACAACTAGCTGGTATTATGGAAAATTTCATGGTAAAGATCCACTGGAAGAGATCTTTTACTGATAAAATATCAGAAAACAAACCATTGATGCCAGGAATAATACGGATGCAAGTGGATAAAATACTACTTCATGTAGCTACAGAGAGGAAGTAAAAATACACAGGAGGGGGTGTTTTACTGATATGTCTTTCTTGACTTAAGAGTTACTAAAGGGAAGTAATTTGATCTATTTAATTTTTACTATTGTGACACACACATGTACTAGCATATTGATGCAAGGGTTATTCGAAAAGTAATGGCACCTACATTTTAATGATAATTTTTTAAAAGTTGAAGAGCTATGAAGACTCAAGTGGTACTATTAAAATGAGCGACCTTCTATGCTACAGAATTTATTTTTCTATATGGTCACTACCATTCTCAATACAATTTTGCCAGGAATGAACAAGGCGGTCCATTTTCATGTCCAGAGTGCACTTGTCCCTCACATCTCTGTAATCACTCTGAAATCAATGCACCCATCTTCTAACTGTGCTGATATCAACTGCACTGGCTTCATAAACGTTCAACAGTAGCCGGTAAATATTGATTTGTTCAATTGTTGCTTCATGAAAGAATTCAATGACTCATCTCTACTTCTGCCGCATGTCCATGAGAGGAAATTCTTTCTTAGGGTCTCACACCGTCAATATCTGCAACTGAGAGATGAAACTTTCAGGTCATGAATCCATAAGTTTAGACATCATAACAATGCAATTTGCAATTTCTTCTGATCCATTCAGGTGGTATAAAAAAATAGGAGGCATTACTTTTGGAACAGCCATTGTTGTAGCCACATTGATAAAGCAATGATTCTTATGTATTGTAAGCAGTTTATCCCCCTACATATCATTTATTATTATTGATAATATTAATTAATATTAATAAAATATTGTGACTGAATGATTAACATCCATTACTCTTGATTTTAATTTCAATTTAATCATGATACAATGTTTCATGAGTAGTGTATCACCTTACATATCATATAGTGACCTAGCCATATCATTACATGCCATGTACTGAAATGGTGTCAGAATATAAGAATACAATACAAAATAGATAAGAGAAGTGTTTGTTGAATTTTCAGCACTTACAGTGTGGGTCATGGCCATCACAAATTTTATTCTTGAAGCAGAATTGTAGAAAAGGGATCCATTTTGTGAAATGGGTTTCCATCAAATTCAATGTTTCAATGCTACGAGAGAAAAGAAAAAGCAAAACATAGCAATTTGTTATATCAACACAAATCAATCAAATTTAAAGATGTATTTTGTCCATAAACTTTATATAAATTCAGTAAATTGAGAAAATAGATCTTAAATTTTTAATATATCCACCCTCTCTCATATATAAATATATAAATGATTAAAGGGTTAAGGTAAAAACCAACAAAATTCTATTCATACTGAATGCTTGAGATAACACAGGTAAATCTACTCTGATACATTATTTTTTAGAGAAATTGTTGATAGTAATAATTTGTTTATTTATTTCTTTTTGCACACTGTTGTCGCCATCTTACATAGTTGTTGTTCTTCATTACAAAATCAAATCAAAATATTAACAAGAGAGATTATGATCCAAAGAAGTTTCTAAGGGTGACAAACACTCCAAATTGTTAGCACATTTGTATTCTGGACTGAAACCTTTGGTTTTACTTTTTAAGAGCACATGAAGCTTTTTGCTCATTTAATGCCGAGAATAATAAACATATATTGATAAACACCTTTTTTTTATCAATACATTCTTTAAACAACAATAGTTAAACACTCTCACAAATAACTGGAGATAAGGGGAATTCATAACCTTCTCAAGGGTGTTAGCCTAAATTTTTAAGAGAAAGGAAGAGTAACCAAAAAGAATTCAAACTATTTCACCTGATCTCATCGACTCCACGATTCCAGTGAGTGTTCAGCTGTAGGGTAGTGTTTAGGATTTGGTTAAGTGAGGCTCTAAGTGCTGAATCCTTCTTTCCAAGAAAACATCCTTCTAAGATTTTTACAAGATACCTATCATGACAGGCTATCACTTCATCCAGGTTGAAAGCCGACTGAATTTCAGACATCAAGTCCCCATAAGAAAGGATCTGAAAATGAAAAAATAATGAATAAAACAATAAAGAATATAATTTAAAAAAAAGTATTTCGACTAATAATCATTCTACATGAGGTAAGTTCTTGGTCCAAAAATTCAGCAATTTGTTTGGCAAGTGTCAAATTTTGCGACTTAAAATCAGCCATTAGTTGGTGGTTTGTGGGGGTAGGCTCAATTAATGGTTTCTTGCAAATTGAGACTGATATACACAAACAGTATGCCAAAAATATTATAACAAAAAGTTCTGAAAATCACAGGAATTAGCTACCACTCAATAATATACGAGTTTGTAAAGACAAATTTGTTGTATTATTGGTTAAAGTGAATCACTCAACAGGAATACTGGCAAACCTATTCAAGTCAAAGTGAAAAGGAGGCATTGGTTTGTATGTTGGTTTTAATGTATATTAATCTTTTTAGTCATTTAATGCCGATGTAACCTTATACAGTTGCTGATAACCATCTTAGATGTGATCCATACATTGTGATTTACGGGGAAAACACAAAAGAAAACACTGACCTGTTTTTCAAAAATTCATTTGTTTATAAAACTCATTGGACCCACAGCAAAGAAATTGATCACCGCAAATACAGTTTTTAATAAAATTTGCTGCCTTCTGATTATTCTATATCACTCAGTGACAGTACAACTCTCTGTCTGTCTCTTTCAGATATAAGTAATTTGTGCATTGCGGTAGCCAGTCTACATTCTGCTTTCACTTGGGTGCTACCAAATAACTCTGTTGCAAAAAATTGTGATTTCAAATCACCACCATGTCTCTTTTTTCTTTGTTGCTGATTGTTTATATAATTTTCTGGGTCTGTTCTCTGACAACATTCCTCAGACCATATATCACAGACTCAAAGGAATTTTTGTCCTGTCGTTTGCTCTGACCTTGTTCGATTTCTATTGTTTTTTGTTCTCCGAGTTTTCTGACCCGCATGTGATTTATGTGAAATGACTGTGTGCTGGTTTGGTCATTTTGCGGCAGAACCTGCAACTACATTGCACTGAGAAAAATCATTTTTGGTGAACATCTTTCTTTCGTCACATTGTTTGAATGGCACTGGATGCACTATTTAATCTTTAGCATGGGAATTCATACCTTTTCTAAGAGTATTATTCCAAATGTGAAAGTAAGAGAATGATTAGCATTTGAACTAGTGAATTATAATTCCAAAGCCCAAGTGCTTAACCATAGTCACAAGCAGACTTCCCCAGAGGAATTGGAGTAAGAATACTTAACATAGATTATGATTAATACCAGTCTTAAGAATAGAAAATGAGATCAATCTAGCCACGTGGATTGAAAGGGATTTAGTTTGAAATTTAACTTTCTGAGCTTAAAAAGCCACATCTTAAGAAGGCTGATGGGCACATAGGTTGAAAAATTGTGAATATAACAATGAAAATGAGAATGAAAGTCTGAATATAATATAAAGTATTAAAAATCTATTTTACACCCTGAAGTTTATAGCATTAGAACTTTGAATAATAAAGTAGGTCTTACATAATGACAACATAAATAGATTAATCATCTTGTAAAATTTATTGGTAAAAAATATTATTGTATGCTAAAAAATGTTGGTAACATGAGTCCATCAATCAAATATTATATTTGCAAGAAAATTACTTCATGGTTATATATATAAAAAATAAGTAAATAAATAGACATAGCATTTCTGTTCTTTTTAATGAAACTTGTTTAAATGAAAGAATGCTGCCTAAGTATAAATATATATTGCCCGCTTTGAACAGGCACTGGGGACTGGTTACTAGGGTAGTTAAGGAAGCCTATTATATAGGAAAGCAGTACTGTACTGTACTTTATGTTTGTAAAGCAATAAACAGTCTTTAAAATGTCAATTCAAATTGTATTTCATGGAATATAAGTTGCCATTGTGCTATGCAAATTTCTAAATTTGCATAGCATATTAATTCAGACCACTCAAATTTTCATAGTGTAATGGCAACTACATTTCATAAATTACAATCTGAATTGACATTTGTAAGAGTGTTTACCGCTTTACAAACATAATGTTTCCGGTGTCCAGGCAGAGTCGAGCAATACTTCTACTATGGATATATATTACAAATATAATGACCAAGTTAATAAATAAAAATGTCATTATACATAAACATAACCTCGACTAACAAATAAATGGAAGTTTGTTTGTGTGTGTGTGTGTTCGTTCCCTATAGACTCCGAAAAGGCTGAACAGATTTTCTTGAAATTTTACACAACGTTAATCTATATATCTGGGAGTGGTGTAGGCTAAATTTTATATGAAAGTACCCCTGATAATTATCAAAAATAGCGTCTCTAATGAGTTTTCGCAAGCTTTTAAAAACACAGAGACCACAGCTTTTTATAGACATAGAGACCACGGGTGCACAGTCAATTCTGGGCACACCAGGCCATTTGGGTTAGCGATGGCAATTGTTTTTATAATGTTTTTATCATTGCTGTTGCTGGGAGCCTATGCTTTAAGATGATTAGCCATCATTATAACAAATTGAATGAAAAATGAAAATTATATCTCACCCTAGTCATAATGTTTGTGTCAAGAGAGTTGACAAAACAGAGAATTCGGATTCGTAATATATGAAGTCTGTGGATTTTCTGCTTACGTGGCACTTTCTCATCTTTCCATTTTTGGATTCTGTCTTTTAATAAAGGTTTATCAAGTTCTGCAAAAAGAAAAAAAAAATAAACAAGATACCTACAAACGTTTATTTTATAAATCATAATTATGCAATGTTATCCAAACAAATGAAGATATAGATTTAGCAGTCTAAGAACACTAAAATTACAAGTACATCCTCTCATGAATTAGACTGTTTTATTTCTTGTCTTAATTGAATAGAGGAAGTCGACTTGGCCCAGTGGATAAGCAGTCAGACTTCAGAATCATAGTACGTGAGTTTGAATCCCAGTCGTTCTGTTTGTACTTATAATCAGACTAATACCCTTGGGAAAGGTATGAATCCCCACATTTCCTCCAGCTATGGGTTAAATAGTGTATATTGTGTTATTCAAAAAACTAAGTGTGGACAAAAACTAACATTTACTAAAAATGATTATTCTCAGCATTAATGACCTAAAAATGTTTGATATGCCATAAAACACAAACAAACTTATTTGAATAGACCAAACATAAAGTTGAATGCTATAAGGAACTTATAATTATAAATAATAGGTAAAACATCTACATAATAAAATACAATGATAAAATAATAGAAGTAGTAATTTTGTAGTAATAAGAGGTAATTAACATGTCATGTTGGCAATTATTATTGCACAATTCACTCTCAGCTGTCGACTTGACATACAGTTTAGTGGCTCAAGGCCTTGATTTTTTATAAGCTTTAGATGCAATTAACAAGAAAAGTAGAGATTCGGCAATGGTTGCCAGCAGAATAACATGGGTTTTAGTTATCAAAAATTAAGATTCAAATTTAATTCTTATTTCAACCAGCTTTATATTAGTTTGTGTTTTAAAATGTAATGGAAAATGGCTTGTTAGTCAAAAATGTTCAACTTCAAAATTTGAAATATTCCAATCTTGTCCAATTTTTAGTATGATCTAGTGTAGACCCAACCTGACAAAAAAAAACAAAAAAACATGATGCAATTTTTTCATGGTTAGAGTTCTTTCGATGATATATTGACTAGCATATTCATCTATAACACGGTGTTAAAAATCTATGGTAATGATTAGTTTTTAAACCAATGTTGCATGGCTGTTACAACTTCATGACAACTTCAGCTGGCTTCTTCCACTTATGCGTTTCTTAATTTCATCATGGCCGCTGTTAGTCCATTAGTCTTTGGTTGTCTCGATCATCCAAGCTGATATGGCAGGCAATAAAACAAACAGGAAAGCTCAAGACATTGTTAAAAACTTATCTATTTTCTTTATTTATTATATTTTATTATGTAAATATTTTCTAATTTAATAACCTTATACGGTACAGTGCTTTACAAAACATGTTTGGCCAGATTCACGGCCTAGGAGAAAGAGAGAAAGAAAGGATAGCAGACTCAGTCATCATGTGATGTCAGCCCTCTCTCTCTAACTGGCGTTATGACCTTAGTCGGAGGAGGGACCCTCATTATGTAATTCATTTTTTCTGTTAATATGAACCATTTGTATAATCTGCAAACTGCCTTAGATTTGATCTAGCAGGTCTAATTTCTTCTGATACACTTAAGAACTATTAATTGCTACTACCTCTGGTACTGCATACACACAAGAATGCTTGCAAATGTAAAATCATTGACTACTATTGAGTGAAAATGGTGTCAGTTGAGTAAAATAATTTCAGGGTGGGTAAGTTTTTTTTCGCTCTTAACCACCAGTTAAGGGAATTTTTTTTTTTCCCAAACTTAAAGGCTTGATACAACAAAGGTTTATCACTATGTTTTCTACAGTTAAACTCTTATTCTTAAATAAACTTTTTCCAGCATACTTTATTTAGGATTTATTAACTAAATATCTCTTCGCTATCATTGATCTAGACTGATGATTCAAGGTTATAGCAGAGTAAAATATTTCTAAAATTCCATTGCAAGAAAAACTTTTTGTTTTATTTTGTTTTTTATTAGTAAAAAGCTGCAGGAAAAGCTTTTATCGACATAGATCCCTCCCAACCAAAATAATGACACCACTAATACCAACCATTTCCAAGATTAACATATTCAAAATCAAGATAAAATGTGTAAAACCTTTAAACAGTTACAGTGCCTGTCAAATAAATTAGTCTTATATTTGCAAGACTCTAAAGTGCAACTCATCTATAAGAAATGCATGTATACACACACACACAAATAAATATATATATATATATATATATATATATATAGAGAGAGAGAGAGAGAGAGATAGAGATATAGCTAGATAGATACGTTGCTGAAACACTGGTGAT
>JAYKTE010238890.1:0-11978 GCA_036873565.1 Xipholeptos notoides | reverse complement strand
CTGGAGACGTCTAACTAGACCTATTTGAGACAGTCCTTGTCGAAATCGACAGACTGCAATGATGATGATGATGATTTAAGTATAATCTCACCAAATTTTTATTAGTCTGTTAGTTATACAAAAGGATGTTTGTATTTGTTTATTTCATCTGAATTCTTGTCGATTTCAGAGTTGAAAAAAAGATGTAAGTGACAAAGCGTACTTTGGATACAAAAATTAACCATCCCGTTCATTGTTGGCAAAAGTGTATTGAGAATTATGGTGAATATGTAGAAAAAACTATTTTGAAACACAATAGATTTTTTGTTTTTATGGTACCACTCCCATCTTTGTGGCTCTTCAACTTTTTGAGTTGAAATTAAAATATAGGAGGCATTAAACCCTTGTATATAAAATAATAAGAGGCTTTACTTTTGGAATGGCTCTTGCATAATAAAGTTAAACTAAGTGATTCTTTAATCATTTAATGAGTATAAGTGTTATTAAATAAAGATGTATCTTTTAATTCTTTACATCTATTTTTCAGTCTAATCATTCATCTATCTGTGTGTATTTTGATTTATCTATCTATATTTCTATCTATCTATTAGAGACTCTATCTATATGAATTTGTATTCATTTGCATAATGAAATGAATTTGATTTTTCCATTCCCTTCAATCAGTTCTTGTGTTTAGCATTCTCTGCCCAAGGGACAAGAAGCACAGCCACAGGCCACAAAAAGAATTTGGCAATCAGAATTGTAAAAATCAAGCCCCAGGCTTTAAAACAAATAATAGTATAGAATAAAAATAAGGAAAGAAAGATTAATGCATGAAAAATAAAACAACCAACCAAAATTATAAGGAAAAGAAGAAGGAAAATTGAAAGAATTTAAAAATGATGTCTGTTTATTTCGTAACTCCTGGGAACTTTTCCGAAGCATTCTTGATAAAACTTCTCTGCTGTTTCTTGAATTTAATTTGTTTGTTTGTTTTTTTTTAGTTTTTGCAACCACTTTTGTTTCGTACTAAACATTCATAGAAAATGTCAAAAATAGGCCCTCTATTTCCTGGGAATGAAAATGAGTACATGTTAGGGGACATATAAGTTAGGCACAAGGTTAATTTTACGTGCTCATCATATTTTCAGGATTTTTGTCATCAATGTTGCCCTTCACCTTTTTTGTTTGTTACCATTAAAGATGATTGTTTATGAATGAACTGGTTTCTAATAATTTTATATACAAAAAGATCTAATGCTAAATATCTTACAGGGAAAAGGGTCACTAAAAAATACTCAAACATAGATATTTGTTAGGTATATATTATATTAACAAAAGACAGTATAAAATTTACAAGTGAATTTAACAAATATAAAGAGGAGAGCTATAGTCATTTTAATAAATATACAAATCATCAATTCTAATTTCAAGGATTCAGAAAAACAATTTACAAGTGAATCTAACAAATATAACGATAAGAACTATAGTCCATCTAATAAATATAAAAATTATCAAACGTCATCTCAAGAATAGTAAATTTAACAAATATAAATGTGAGAATTATAGTCCACATAATAAATATACATCAGCTCTCATCTCAAGGATACTGAAAAACAATATTCTATTTTTGTGTGTACCAACTAAATAAAGAATATTTATTTGTCATATAGCTGTGATTTTTTTATTTATAGCTAATAATGTAGCAAGCTAACAAGCATATTTTTATCTTTGTACAAGTAAATATAGGAAAGAAAAATGACAATAGGAGTACAGGATATGTTTTGGCTATTTTTACTTCTTAAGTGACATTACTATATCTGTCAGAGAATTATGAAAATAGGATATCCTCTACTTTTTTTTAAGTTGCATATTTTGGAAATGAAGAGTTGATTGCTGATTTTCACCCAAGAAACCTTTCATCTGATTTTATTTTTGCGTTTCATGAATTTTTTTTTCTCACAAGATCAAAGCCACCAATAAGTAACTGAAAAGTAAAACACCCGAAAGAAAAGTGAATGACTTTTGTAGAACTATGGGAAGTCATAATTGATATAATATTGTAGTTGTTGTATCAATGGTATTTCTTATATGGAGATAAAAAGGTTTGGGAAAGGTCAGAACTCCTTTGAATCATTTTATATCATTCAGTCAGAATATATGGCATAACATTTTTCTATGGTAAAAAAACAAACATTACAGGTATAAATAGTTAAAGCACATAGAATCATGATTATATTCAAAGTATTCTTGTCTACAAATGCTGTTGATATGCATAGTTTATTTTATTTTCTTAGACTAATTAGAATTCTTAAATGATATTGGTTTGATGTAAATTGTCAAGTAACCTATGGACCTGTGTATTCAATGAGTGCTAATAGTTGGAAGGGCAGTCTGAATCAAAGAGGGAATCTTGATCAGTTACTAAATCCGTAGTGGTTGAAAAGCTAACTCATATTACTACCTCCTGAGTCTAGACATTGATTAATATTACTTACCTGGAATAAAGGTATTTGTATTTATCAATCTGTGTATAGTTTAAATAACCTCACTCCAAAACCAAAAGAACTTGGGTTAACAGATGTCAGGCCAAAAATAATTTATTAGAAATAAGCCCTGTATTCTCTTTGCTTCAAAATTTTTATATTTATGATGGTCATTTTCTTGATTTGGCCTGTGACCATCTAATTTATTTAAAGTCTACTGTCCCTATTTATGTCTCACTTTCTCTTTTTAAATTGTATGCACCCACAAGTGTCTTCTTAAGCAGGCTAAACTGTATCTCTTTCAAACAGATAGAGAGCAAAGTCTGAGAATGACAGATTTTCTGAGTCAAGCAGTGTCTGTGCCTGAAGATATTTAAAGTGAGAATGTTGGAAATAAAAAAATACTTTTTCTCAACATATTACTCTGAAAAGATAAACCGTCATTAGTAGCTGGCAACATTACAAGTGTAACAATAATACATATTGTTAATGAAGATATGCCATAAAAATAAGAAATATTCAACCTACTGTTGAATACAATATTGTCATAATATTGTAGTTGCAAGATTTGCCAACCATCCCTTGGCAAGCCTTGGGGGGTTCTGGTGACATTTTAGCAGAGAAGGTTAAAATTCTCAGGCAAGTAACATCTGCGATAAACATACAAAAACTTCCTCGCCTGGTCTTCATGTTGCATCCTTCTTTTGTTTCAGTTACCAGAAGACCAGAAGTATGGAGGTATACCTCTATCTCCCAAATGATTGTTCTGTTTTAGGCATTAAAGGACCTAAGATGGTTAATATGTAGTAAAACACAAACAAACTCAAACTCAAATTCTATTTCTCAAATTTGGTAAGGGCCAGAGAAAGAACATTTCAAAAAAGTAAGTAAGCCCTTTCAATTTTATCCTCTGCTGACCATCTGTCCCAAAGATATGGCCAACAACATTACAAGAGTTCAATATCTGAATTTGTTTTCTTACAAGCTAATGTAACTACAGTAAAAGACATCCTACTCCCAGTTGTCTTACTATGTACCTTAATGCTCTACCAAGTAGTTCAATATACAAAAATTACTATTTGGCTATAAAGAAGTTTTATCATTTTTTTTAATGTGCAGAAATAATAGTTTTAACCCTTTGGATTCTTTGATATATCCAATTAAAACACACAGAGTTTTAAATTGTGCAATTAAAAGCAGCAAAGAAAACAATTACATGGATTTACCTAGAAAAAGTAAAGTCACTTTTTACTTTGAAAAGATAGTTTTAAAACACTTTTGTCAATTCATTCTTTCTGTATTGTATCATTTCATTTTATTATTGTAAGACAGAAATTTACAGTTTTTGAAGCAGAGTAAATCCAGATGAGGAGGTTGGATTAGAAAGAATAAAAAAAATCTGCCAAGAAAATCGAAGGATTAGATGGATTGATGGCCAAAGTAAATGGACAATTGTTGATTTGAGAAGTCGACTTGCAACGAACTGTAATTACTTTCCTTCACTGAACTTTTTTCCTTCTCGCTTTCAGATATATTCATTTGGCCTTTCTTTTTTGTGTTTGTCTCATAGAAACGCCGTTCTCAGATCAGTCAAGTTAAGCTGAAACGCTGATACGATTCGATTGCCTGTGATTGAACTCAATTGGAAAGGTGAAAAATACTGTCCGCTTTTACATAGAAGAGTCACCACACCAAACCCGGCTGCTCTCTGAAACGACCATTGCTGAGAAACATAATGCAACACCCATTTGTAAGGTGCCATTTTTGATTTGGCCAATAAATGAATAAGCATAAGGTTTCTGATTGGCTGTAATCAAGAAAGGTCAAAGAGAATTGACTAACACCATTTTAAAGCAGAGTAGAGGCTACATACCATCTTTTCTTGCATTCACTGACTAACCGTCTATTCAATTGGAAAAGAAAAGCCTGAACAAGAGGAGTGGAAAACGATTCAGTCAGATTCGTTTTATCAAACATTTCCAGTATTTGCTTGGCTTCTCTGACTGCCTAACAAACAGGAAACATCAGTTCGCAGGAAATCAATGACACTGCATTTCAGCTTTTTCTCTTCATTGTCTTTAATTGCATTTATTTAGCTCTATTTTCTTCAATGTTCTTTTGTGATATTTGCACAAGGTGTCTTAGGATGTATATTAGAAATTGCAGATGGACATTGGTCAGTCACCATGTAAATTCAATCAAATGCAATGGGTTTAAAAAAAAATCATCTTGTATACTTAACTCTAACCCTTTAAGAGAGTGGTTCACAATCACCATGTGGTAGTACACTGGTGTGCCACGGAATGATTACTGGTGTGCCACAGATTGGTTATGGGAGAAAGAGAGAGAGAGAGAGAGAGAGAGAGAGAGAGAGAAAGAGAGAGAGAGAGAGAGACTCTGAAGTGGTTGTGATAGATCAAAATTTTCCTTATATGATCTTTATCATAAAAAATGTATTATTATAATTTTTATTCTTGCTTTAGACATATTTTGGTAGGTGATAAAAAGGTCTAATTCTTTAATTAATTAAAAAAAGGAAACTTATTAAAATTGTGAATATTGGGATGTGATTATACATAGAAAAATATTGTCATTGTCGAAGTAGAAAGTAATTCAATATTAGTATCAAATCTACTAATAGAGTACAATAATTTATGCCCTTCAGTTAAGAGACAGAAGCAAATATAGGTTGGGAGAAAATTGAACAGTTTATGCAATAAAAAATATACCAATTCTGGCATTTCATTGGCTAATTGCTTGAAGGTAGGCTATGAATACAATATTCCAGGTATAGATGGATGTAATCATTAGTTATTTACCAAAATATCTTAATAATACAACATTAAATTTCAATTACTGAAGTAGCTCTAAGAGTTTCTACAAGTCTTTTGCATATGTATTGTTAGCCATTAAAAGTAATCTCAATTTCCGATATACTAGAGAAATTTTGAGAAATGTCTCAGTACTAATGCCACAATTCATGAATAATAAGAGCATTAATCACCTTTAAAAATATATTATTTAGACTCTAATTTTCATACTACTGTTATAAATATAACAT
This sequence comes from Xipholeptos notoides, assembly GCA_036873565.1. Classification (NCBI taxonomy): domain Eukaryota; kingdom Metazoa; phylum Mollusca; class Cephalopoda; family Idiosepiidae; genus Xipholeptos; species Xipholeptos notoides. The sequence goes on along the minus strand of JAYKTE010238890.1, from coordinate 6,452 downwards.
AATGAATGAAAGGCTCTTCATTCTTCAGGAGTCACTTATTGCAATATACCAGAGTTATACGCTTACTGCACGAATTCTAATGGGATGAGTTACTGGCTCTTTATTCTAAGATGTGACCCCTTCTGTTGGTTTTATATATATTTTAAATATAGAGATAATAGATTATTTGCATCATTAAATGGCCAAAAAGCTCAATATGCCTTTAAACCAAACCAATATTACAATTATTCAAATTGACAATAACCATCATGCTTTATTAAAGATGAAAAAATATTTTATGTATCAGTAGAAACAAAAACAAAGTCCTATTAATATAAATAATACTAATTATCAGACTCCACCTAAGAAGCTGACATAACTGGAGAAACATTGTGTAAATAGTTTTTTTGGAATCCTTGAGATGAGGCATGATAATTTGTATATTAGTGAGGCAAACTATGGTCCTCATATTTGTATTTGTTAAATTCACTATGTTTTGACTGGTCTATCCATTGGCCTTCTTCAGGTTTTTTTTTTCATGGTCAGATCAAAACTGCACTCTGATATTATTGTGCTGTCAAAATAGTGTCTTTAATTTTAAAATTTTAAAACAAAATCAGCATTCTTCATTTTGTAAAAATAAAAACTTATTATATGTGATGAATATGCTAAGCTCTAAAAAGATAGAAATACAAAGATGAGGACCATGGTCAGAATAATAAATATATAAATCATAAATATAACAATAAAAGATGTGAAAAATGTTTGAATAATGTAAATAAAGCTAGTTAAAGAGCTTTATCTGAGAATTTCAGGCACAAAACATTTGAGAACATATTAATCAGAAAATGGACCACAAGGGATTTGAACCTGTGAATCAAATTCCACAGTATAAGCTATTACCACTATACTAAGGAATTCTTCATTCACCTCGGGGGGGGGGGTGAACAGGATCTAATTACAAAACAAAACAAGAAAAAGATAATTTCTTGGTCAAATCAAATGATTGAAAAAAAATTTCCAAAACAAATAATCTGAAATCATGAGCAAAGGTTAATCAGGTTTCAAAGCGATAAGAAAAAAAAACAAAAGAAATATTTTATTAATGAGTTCAATGAAATTAAACTTATTTACTACATGTTTTAGCATCTTGTTTTGTGCTCAACTGCCTCCAAACTACTGGTTGTCGATGCCCATAGTAAAAAAAAAAAATTAATTTTCTTTCTTCGTTGATTTTTTTTATGTATATGTTTTGAAGAATTTGGAATTTGGTGACTCAATGTCTTCCTAATTACGGTAACTAAAAACCCAGCTTATTATGTTTTTTTAAAGAATTGGAGAGATCGTTTTGAAGATTGCCTAAATTTGCATTGCAGATGGTATTCTGACACTTGCAGGAATGAATAGTTTTTTATGCCTTGTATTTGATGAGGAACAATTTTTTTTGTTAGTCATAGATTAAAAGTAAAAAGGCAGTGAACTCTAAGAAATATAAAAAAAGGCTAGTATTTCAAACTGGTTTAGCTTAAAATTGTTATCCAACATGAATAGGCTTTTTGTATGTTTAACTGAAGACTTTACCATGGCTATTTTCTGATTATTATGTTTGGAAAAATGTTGTTTAAACTTTTAGCTAAAGCTTGATAATTAGCTTTCTTCTATAATAGTCAAGTCAAAAGCAATCATCAACAAAACGGGCTATAAATTCTTTTATTGATGAGAGTAATGTTATAATGCCAAGGATACTTACATGTTAGATTATTCTGTCCAGATAGAGTTCATTAACTCAGGAAAGTAACTAGTCTAGGTAAAAAGAAAAATGCTGATTCCTAAAACTTAGGCAGAAGATGCTTGTAATGTCAAAGACTAAAACTGACACAAACATTACTGTAATTGCATTTTCTTTGAAAGTAGTTTTAAAACAATTTGGAGCTTAACTTTATAAATGGAATGTTTCAAAGTAATTTAGTTGATTAAATTTTCTTTTCTTTTTTGAGGGGTCTAAATCCTTTGGAACAATGTTTCATAACCTCTGTATCCATTTTTGTAGGCTGTTGTTCTTATCTTTATAGTTATCATGATGCAGTTTTACATGTTCCCATGATATATTAGCAATTTAGAATATGGTATGGAGACAGTTTGACATATTCCTAAGAATATGGTTGCAGTTTAACATCATGGGGGATTTTACTTCATGCATAGAAGTTGGTATATTCTAAATCTTTGCTGACAGGACAAATAATTGATTTTGTATACAATCTCAAGTGATAACAATCTAGACATGCAGTAAAACTTTTGCATCAGCATTTCATTCATCAATTGGAATTCAATAAAAATCTAAATATAAAAAATTGGTTTTGAAAATATTAATAATTTTGCAAACAAGTAATATTAATAATTTATTTGATTAAACTTTTATAGATTGTTTTATCTTTTCTTTTACAAAACTTTCAAAGATAAAGGTGTAAGAAATACATTCAACCTGTCAAATTTTGAATATTTAATTATCATTGTATTTATAAGAAATTTTTGCATGAAAGACTGTTTTCTTTCCTTAGAAAACAAAGGATTTTCATTCAAATTTTCAATTTCATGAAATTAAAATTTCTTTCTTTGTTATGAAGCTTTCAAATATTAATTTCTTGAATCAATTATTATATTGAAATTCTTAATTGAAATATATGTTTATAATGTTTAATTGGATTTAAAAAAAAAACAAATGGCTTTATTTGAAGCTTTTGAATAATTTTAGTTATTTGAATATTACATCATTTAACTTTATGTTAACAACTACAGATACCATTTTCTTATCTTTCATTTTCTAAATTTCAAAATTTATTCACAGACCGAAACTTATTAAAATATTTACAGAGAATCTTGTAAATTCATTTAATAAATCTATGGATTAACCACTTTGCACCTTGATGATGGTTTTAATTATGTGAAATACTTTACTGTCGGCCTAATCTAACAATACCCATGTTCAATTATTTTTCAATTATCTATTTTTGTTATTTATCATTGGAATATATTTTACATTTTTCTTTTCCCATTCCATATATATATATATATATATATATATATATATATATGCAAACCTTGGTGGATTATACTCTGTCTGAAGTATGGACAAAAAATAACATTTATCCAAAAATGATTGTTCTAGACATTAAATGAGGTTGATATGCATAAAACACAAACAAACTCAACTCAATTATACCCTGTCTGCATATTTAAAAAATATGTAAATTTCAAGTTGCCCCAAACGGTTGGTAATAAGTCATGAGTGATTGAATTTTTATACTGAAATTTAAGTGACCAAAATTCTAAAACAAAATAAAATAATTAATTCATTCTTAACAAAAAAGGGGATTTTTCAACTTTACAAGTAGTAATTTTGTGGTTATGAGCCTAATACATAGATTTTAAATATTGCAAGATGTTATTTGATCGTAAGCCTCTTAGAATAGATTTTTGTAAAAGAAATTAATCATTAAACTTGACAAGGAAAAAAATTAGGAAGATAACTGACAAATTAAACGTCTATTAGAGTACTGTAGGGAGGGTGATAGAGGTGAAAAGTTTTCTATTCAGACGAAAGTAAGTTTAATGTTTATGGATCTGATAAGAAATCTTTTGTAAGAAGATTTTAATGGGAAAGACTGTTCAAAGAAGATAGATAAATTTGGAGGAGGTAATACAAAGTTTTTGGAATTATTTCATGGGAAGGCATGACAGATTTGAGGTGTTTAAACCAGTGGCGTAGCAACCGTTTTTGCCGCCCATCACAAGATCTGCCACTAGTCCTCAAAATATTTATTTTCATGGTACTACAACCAAGGATCTTATTCTAGGCTGCTGCTATTAGTCCTAGACTTTCATTTTATTACAGTAGTCGTATACATATATACAATAGTATGTAATAGTGGTTTAAAAAAAAAAATTCAAATTATTTTAACAAATGTTACATTAAATTAACTGGATCTTTTTTTTAATTTTTACTCCCTGAAAACCCGCACCCCGTTTGATACGCCACTGGTTTAAACAAAAGAATCAATGCACAAATCTACAAAACCTTGCTCAGAGATAATATGATGTTATTAATTTGAAATGCTTCAATTGAAAATCCTATTTGTGGCTAAAGCCTAAACAGTACAACCAACATACTATAGGTTTTTACTTTCAGAATTTCCTTCTCCTTGATACACTGACTGCCAAGATTCTCAAGGTTTTTATAAATGGTGTTTTCTTTAAACTAGATGAGTTACTCTCTTGAGTTATTATTAGGGCTATGACTATATGTTTTATTAAATAATATTTTTGCCACAGACTTGAATATTTTGCAATATTAACATTTCTTTAAATTCTATAGTTAGTTATAATATGTACAAAATTAAAAGAAATGGTAAAATTTCAAAATATTCAAGTTACTACAAAAATATTCTTTAATAAAAGAATATTGTCACAGCCCTAGTTATTATACCCCATCTGCCTAGAGGAGCACTGAGAGTAATAATTCCGATTTAAATTTGTGCTTATTTTTGCTGCATAATTGTTTTTAATTAGTTGATCTATTTTTTGGACTGTTGTTCTCATCCTGATCTTTCTTAACTTCACAAAATTTTGGCCAATTAACCTTTCAGCCGTTGTTTGGTAATCAAACTCAAGAAACTTCTTGTAATCGGGAGTCTTCATAGAATTTTGAACTTAACCTTTTATTCAAAGCATGGGGGTAGCCTACTCTCTTTCTATTTAACATGACTGGGTCAGGAATCTTAGTAATTACTGCCTTTGGGGGAGGTTAAAACCTTTGCCTTCAGATAATGCTCACCCAGAAATGCAGGAACTCAAAGCCTTTATCCGTTACGCTATGTCTACAAATAATCAAGCCATGATTAAAAAAAAACAATTGTTTTCAAGTTTCTCTCGTTTAAGTATTAAACTTAATTCCTGAATAATTTCAACTCATTTCCCTCAAAATCATGATTGATATTTTAATTTTGGCTCACAAAATATCTTATGTTTTTCTTTAATTTTTTTTATGGCAGAGAAACCACTTATTCTCTCTCCATTCAAATATTTTTTCAATATTTTAGCTTGAATCAGAACAATTATCATGGGTATCGAATAATGAATTTTTTGATTGTGATTTTATTTCATTCCATTTTCTTTCTTTCTTCCTTTCATGTTATTAATTATATAAGAAAGTTTCCTTCTTCAAGAATAGCTTTAATTGTGGGTCTCATTCAGCTGTCAATCACAATTATGTCATTTTTGCACTGATCTATTAACTGTAAATATAGAAAAGGCTTTTAATTAAGAATATTGCCTGAGGTAAAAATTGTTCTTATAGGCAAGAGGTTTCCATCTATTTATTTCCTGGATCATGTACAACATTTACAGTTGCCAAAATTCATTATAGAATAGGATAGAAAATTATTAGGGAGCATCAATATTTTTTTTCTATTTAAAATAAAAATAGCCTATGTTGTTATATTTGATGGCTTATCAACTATTAGAATTTTATGACAAGTTTTATTCAAGAGAATTTTTAACTTTCCTTTTTAATATATTAATTTATATATTATAAATATATAATGATATATAATGTTATGAATGTTTTGTTCAATAAAAATACCATTCTTGCATTAACTGAATGTTTGACGAATGGTAAGGGCTCTATTTAACTTGTAGCATTATAACTTGTAGGTTCAGAATATCCAATGGTCTTCTATTTTGACCACTTTCTTCTGCACCGAGCCATAAATGGGCTAATATCACACATAAATAATCTTTGACAAGCCTGTTAAATAGAGTTAGTTAAACAAAAAAATTATAGATTAAGAATAAATTAGTAGAGTTTTTAAAAATTTCATTGAGTTGTTTTTGCTTCTGTTTGCTTTACTTACTATCTGGATTCCTATAGGACAAATCAACTACATGTAAAAGATTAGACTCTATTGAATTTATTTACATACAAGAAGCAGGCCTTGACAATGATAAGAAAGCTATAGCAGTTTGTAACAAACTTATATCTGGAAGAATTAAAAGGATTACTACTTTCGTTTTGGGTAATAGCCTAAAAGTAATCTCAGCAGACTAACAAAGATTTTTGTTCATACATTACAACTCCTAAGTCCAAGATTTTATAGCTTGCAGACAGATTTTTATGAATTAAAGAGATTGTTCCTGAGAACTGCATTCATGAATAAAGATTATTCATAAATATATTGGCTGTATTACTTGACATAGTCATTTAAAGTAAAATCTAAAGTAATAACAAACATTACAGGACAGTACAGGTATGCTATAGAATAATCTATATATCAATACATTGGTGCATACATGTGTTAGAAATAACAGTCATCACAAACAGGGTTTCAAATTGTCTTTTTGTCTATTCTATTTTATATTAAAAAATGGTTGAGTTGATAAGAGGATTTATTATTGTTTCAGTTTAAAAAAATATAATA
>JAYKTE010238779.1:0-11978 GCA_036873565.1 Xipholeptos notoides | reverse complement strand
CTCATCTAGGTGAAGGGTAACACTGATTACAAAAGCCCAGGGATGAGCACATAAAAATGGCCTTGTGCCAAACTTGGATTGGTGCTCGCTCGACCAAGTAAATATCATATCATATGAATTAATTTTAATTTATCTTTTCAAATCTATAAATATTCATTTTTGTTTTTTTAAGACATCAAAAATAAATAAATTAATAAGCAACCTGGATTTTCAGTGAAAAAAAAATGTTCTAATGGATTTAAGAAAGAAACTTAATTAATCCCAATGAAGTTAATTATTTAATTAATTATAATTTATAATTTAATTATTGATAATTTTAAATTGGATGATTTACTACATTTTGATAATTTTTGTTTAAGAACAGACTTTTTGTCTCCTTGTTGTTTTTTATAATTTTATTTGCAAATTAAGGACTGAAATAATAAAAATCTGGGGCACAATATGACGAATCTGGGCCCCATCAATGGTAGTGAGTGAATAGCGTGGGAGTTAAGGTGCCTTAGTAGATACTAGCAGAACCTGTGGAAATGCCACAGTAGTTTAGAAATCTAAAAATAATTTTTAAAAGAATCTTTAATTAAAAAACTTACTGGCCCTTTGCAACAACATGACTCTTTTTTAATCTTAAAATAAAAAGCCATTTTGAAACTGTAAACATTCATTTTTTGGTTTTGAAAATTTTTGGAAAGTAAATGGTTTCTTATGATTTTTAAAAGATAAAGAGGTACATTATTAGGAGGTAAGGTCGATGCTTTTGATGTAAGCATGATACACAAAATAACACACGCAATCGTATTAATATATAGATTAATGATTTATTTACCTTTCTTTGTCAAAGTTTCACAAGGAAGATAATTCTGATGAGTTGTCTTTCTTGAATAAAATGCATTGAAGTAAATTCATTTTCTTGGCTTATAATAATGGATAAATAAATGTTCTTAAGAGAGGTTAGGGGTTATTGTTTAGATTAAAAATATTTGTTGTAAAATAAGGAATTATTCAAAAAATTAAATAAAATTTTCAATAATTTATTTAGCAATAGAATTTTCATTTTCTAATCCAATATTTAATAAATTTTATTTTTCTATTAATCAAAATATATGGATTAACAAGTTTTGTTGTTTTTTTAGAAAATTTACAAAAAGCTGATATAAGTATAAAATTTGAATATAACAATGAACTTTGATAAATGAAGATTAAAAATGCGTTGAAAGCAAGTTTTTGATTTTATTTTCTTTAATTTCATTTTTTTAAACTTTTCATTTTGTCCTTTAGATTTGAATATAAATTCATTTTAAAATGTTTTTTCTTTTTTGTAAATAAACAACAAAATTTACATAAATGTGTTTCTTAAAATTTCATTAATTTTTCTGCACTGATAACTAATCTCCCCCCTACTCTCTCTCTCATATATATATATATATATATATATATATATATATATAACCTAAACAAAATCAACAACAACATACATTAAAACTATTTATAATCACAAAAAAAATACACATACAAACAAATATAAAATATAAAATCTCAATGTGTTTATTTTCAAACAATTCTCAACATTTTTAAAATCAATATCAAATTTATAAGCTTTTATTTTCACAGATGTTTTATGTTATATCTTTTATTTTCACAGATGATTTATGTTATATCTTTTATTATCACAGACATTTTCTTATTAGAACAAATAAAAAACAAAATTACTTCTTTTATAGAAACTTTTATAGAAATATTCTGCTAATCACATTTTTTGTGATGTTAAATAAATGACACCCAAGAATGCTATGAAGATGAAAAGCTAGCCCCCCCAATGAAATTCTGAGTTAGCCCCCCCCTCCTGCCAAGTAAAATCATTTGATATAAAATGTGACCCTGAAACATTCTGAATTAAAATCTAAATTTTTTACTCATTTTTCTATCAAAAACACAATCAGAAAAAAAGAAGGTTGTAATGGCCTCCAAAATATGAAGATTGATTTCAGTAAAGGGATTTTTATAAACTAATCAAGGATGAGGCTTAATGGGCCTGCCTGATGGATTGGTTTGCATGCAGGGCAGGGCAATCTTTTTAAACTCCAACAAGGCAAGGGTGGGATCAGGATATCGGTTGGGATAATAGGTAATGAGTTCTTGTGTCCATTTAAAGTGAAACACAGGAACTTAAAGTGAATTCCAAAAGTTACAATATTTCCTTAAATGGCTTGATAAGCAGTCTTTAGCCAAACGTAGATATAAATAACTTTTCTCTTTTCATCTTTTTTCAATTTTTTTCAACATAATTATCGATTGGACGCTAATCTATAAAAAAAATCATTTAAATATTTCCTCTGTTTTACATAGAACATTCTAGTAAATCACTCCCCCATATTGAAAACACGAGAACAAATGATCTTTTCCAAAAATAATAAAAAAGTAAATTTCTTATTTGTTGTAAATATTCAATTAAATGACGTAATCACTTTTTTAAAAGTTCATTTCCCACAAATTTTCATGGACCCCCACCAAAAAAGACTGGATTCCATTTCAAAACAACTATCCTGTGGAATTGGAATTGGAACCTGACTTGATACTGGAATCGTTAATCAACATTTTCCTGGAATCGGAATCTGTAAAAATTTAGGAATCGTTTTTAGATTTAATTATTTATTCATTTATTTATTAAGTAGTAACATTTATTTATTAAGTAGTAACTATCAATTTGTAATATCTTGTGATTTCTCTTGATTTTTAGGGATAGAATCTAAGTGGAATTCATTTTTCAAATGTTCCCTTAAAAATGAATCTAAAATATCTTTATTATTATTATTGCCATCATTCAAGGAAATTTCTGGTCCAATAATTGTTGCTTTCTTAAACATCTTTCAAATAACAACAATCCAAAGAAATAACAACAAATAATATTAGTCCTCACAACTTAATAACAACAAATAATATTAGTCCTCAAAACTTTTCACACAACTTCTATCAACCAAAAAAAAAAACAAAAACTAAAAAAAAAAAAAACTCCAAACCCTAAGAAAGACTATGAAAAGAAAAAAACCCTAATTTCAAATCAACTAAAACCGAAAGGTTTAATCCTTTTCCTCCTCCCTCCCCTTGGCTCTGAATGGTTGGACCCCCTAAGTCTGTCTTGTAATAATACAGTTTTTAGTCCCCTGAATTGCTGAACCAATTCTTTGAGGTTTCCCTAAATATTTTCCCTGACATTTAGACAAAGAAGAGGAAGGAATGTTTCTTCCAGACTCAGGAAACGAGTGATTGTCATTTGACTTCCTAAAGCTGAAAGTGATGCCAACAAGTCTCCTTTTAAAGAGACACCAATCTCCTTATCAAGCACTTGCTCTAGAAAAGTCATTTAATTAATGTTCACTTTCTAGAACCACATTTTCAATCTGACTTTAGAACAAAAAAAGCAAAATGGCACAGCATTTTTAGTTGTTCGATTAATCTTATTAATTAAAGATACTTTTATTAAAAAGAAAAAGCAAGTGGCACTATTTTTTTTATTTACAAAATCTATGATAATTAGGGCTGTAACCAGAATATGCTTTTATTAAAGAATATTCTTGCTAGTTTACCATCTCTGTTAATGCTGTAATTATTCGTAATAACTACAGAAATAAAAGAAATGGTAAAATTGCAAAATAGTCAAGTAACAAGTAGGACTGTGACAAGAATATTCCTTAATAAAAGCATATTCTTGTCACATCCCTAATGATAATACATGAAAATATATTAAAAAACTGTTTGAATCAAATGCAGCTTATTTTCCTTGATAATCTTCTTCTCTTCAGCTGCACTGTGATGTGATGTGATGTGATGTGGGTTAATCCCCTGTTGAAAGGAGTTAAAAGTTTGTTTTTCCACTCTGATAAACAATAAATAAATCCACAAATGAATTGAAAAAAGTATCAAATCCTTGTGCAACTTTTTATCAAAATTGTTCAGTAGAAAAAATCAAAAATGCAAACTTTTTTAAATTGAAAACAATTACAAAACCTAATATTTCTAAATAAAGAACAAAATGATACTCAAACATTTTCATAAATGTTCACTTGTTACTTTGTCAACTGATGTTAAGTATTCTCTATTAAATTTGCCTGAACTCAGGATTGAACCTGTAATCTCACTTAGAGCTTATAGAAACTGATGCCTAGAACCATAATGCCATAACGTATGGTCAGGTGTATTGTTGTCTCAGCATTGAACCTGTAATCTCCAGATGAATGTCACCTATAGCCTATAGAAACCGATGCCTAGAACCACTAGGCCACGCATTCACAGATATTTTTTGATTGGGGTCCTAGTTAAGAGGCTTTCACTATCTCAGTCTAGCTTTAAAATTAAATCCAAATTTTATTGTGACAAATTTTCTTAAAGTTTTAAAATTTAAAATTTCAGTCCTGATCGTAGAAGGAGGAGACATCACCACCACCACCATCATCACCATCACCGTGACAGAGATCATTCTGATGAGAATTCCTATAGTCCAGTTAATCTGAATTACTCGAGTCGTCACAGCTACCACGATTCTGATCACAGCAGTCATTACCACTCCCATGAAAGCAGTGGCCATAGTCGATCGCACAAACGAAAGAAGTACCGCAGGAGCTATCGACACCACCGGCCCTCATACAGTTCACAGTCAAGTCGGGTGAGTAGACCACACACTGAATATGCGTGCATTCATGTTTTTGGCAATCAGGAAATACCCAGATTCTCTACTACTACCACTACTACTCCTGATGTTTTGTCTGTCACAAAAGTCACTTTTTGGCCTGTGATTTTTGAAAGAAAATATTCTCAATTTCCATTAATTTTTCTTTCACTTTTTGCTGTTTTGTGGCATTTCACAATCTTTAAAAAACAAAAACAAAGAAAAAAAACAGATTTTAATTGAATAATTTTGTATCGTTGTGAGGTAAGGCGTGTTTTCTTCTTGGCAACCCGAGGGTTGATGTGTGGTTAAATAAACCATCCAGTCCAATCCAATCCAATCCAAAACCGGTTGGTTGCCTCAAGTTTCTCAACACCCTGATTACAGCTACTAGAAGACCTAAACCCTACTGGTAGGAGGCCATGTCATGCATCCTCTTTACAAACTGTTTATTTCTTTAATGCTAGATTTTATCAGTGCTATTTCTGACATTTGCTTAAGTTGGTCAAATCTTACAATTGTGTAAGCTTTTGTTAAAGAATATATTTACTTGGTCAAGCACCAAGTTAGGCACAAGGCCATTTTTACGTGCTCACTAACTTAACTTTTGTTAAAGAATATGCATCTATTTTAAACTGAGGATTTTCACAATCTTAATACTTCAAACAAATATTTACTCTTCTTCCATTATTCAATCCTAGGGTTATCTAAATAGATAGAACCTCTTTCTTCCCCTTTCATCTTCTCTATGTTGCACAATAATAAATAATATTATGCAAATGTTAAACAGAATGCATAATTATCACGAAATTAAATAACTGGCTTTAGTTTCACATTTTCTACTTTGATATTTTATTTCATTAATTGTTTTAAATACTTAAATTTATTTGCAAAATGTGAATCTTCTTAATGATAAAACCTTGAAGATTCTTGGCTTGAAAATTGCTTTCAAATCATTTCATTTACTTTCTTAAGCCTGTTGTGTTTTATCAAATTTTGAATTTGGTTTCTAAACAAGCATATGACGTCACTTTGGATTGTTTAAATCTATGGTGAGACAGAGAGAGAGAGAGAGAGAGAGAGAGAGAGAGATGATGATGATGAAACAGGCTAAGAATAGATAAAATAGTTTCTTTCAAAAGATGAATGAAAGAGAGAATGAAATTAAAATTTATTGTGACTTGTTGTAAAAAGTAGATTTTATTTTTTTCTTACGTCAACTAATAGAAAAATGTGTTAGGTCAGTCAGTGTGTTAGTTTATTTCTATCTCCTCCTCACACAGGTATTCATATCAGGTAAGGTATATTCATCATTTTGGAAAATGAAACAAATTTTAACAGCTTAAAAGAAAAAGGATTTATTGCTGTTAATGACACTTTTTTTTTCTTTTTTTTTTTTTTTTTTAACTATTTGGGGATCATATTTTGGAGAAAATTCATTTCGTTCTGTGTTTAAAAAAATTTTTTTACAGCATTTTCTCAAATTATTTTTATTTTTACGACGTAAATAGGAAGGCATTATTTTGCTTGTTTTGTATAAATCCAATTTTATGATTTGAAATTTCAGTTTTTATCATTTTCTCATTTTATTTCTAGTATTAATTAACTAAATCAAGTTAAAACAAAAAAAATTGAAATCAGCATTGACCAGAACATTAATATTTACTAAGTTTATTTTCCAGGGAAATAGAATTGAAACTTGTAATGTTTGCTTGCTTATTCAACTACTCCCTCTCCTGTCTCTTATACTATTGCTGTTGCTAGTTCACTAACCGCTGCTATTTCAACTGCTTGTAGCAGCAGTAGTAGTAGTGACAGTGGATAAATTTCCGCTGCATTTTGATTGATTTTCTTCTCAGTGTTTTTAGCGTTTGTTTCCAGTCCATACAATGGAATACCAAGAGGGTTTTGGGCTTTTTACATGATTTATTTGTTGCACAGATTCAAGGAAGACCAACCCCAACATCAGAGGAAAGAAAATACGTTGGATTAGATTTATTTTATATCCTTTAGAAACAATCATTTTCTGTTTTTAAATAGTGATTGATGGCTACTGCTACTATGATCACCATCATTGCAGTGATGACAATAATAATAATGTTCAGTCCTTCTTAAATACTCTTATTGTATTTGAGTCATTGAATTGGACTGAATTGGATGGGCAGCTATCAACATGAAGAGTTTCCCTGCCTTTCTTTCTCTCTTCCTTGTCTAAACGTGTGTGTCCGTTCGTGTGTGTCCGTTCGTGTGTGTCCTTTTTTGTCTATCCCCCCACCCTCTGCCCTGTTCTCACCTGCTGCTCCTGAATGTTGAGAGATTTTACAATTAATCCTCCTCCTCTTCCTCCTCTCTCTTTATTTTGCTTTCACTTTCTCTTTTGTGTTTTGTTATGGAGTCAATTGAGAAGAAGGCTTAAAAAGGCTGAAATGGAATCTGGAATCGTTTCAATGGCGCTGGGGGCAGCCCTGGGGGGCAGGAAAGAGAATGATTTTAAAATGCGATCAAAATTGATTTGAATATTTCCAAAAGTTCTTTTTCTTCTTCTTCCTCTTCTTTTTCTTCACTTGAGCCTTCGTTGTTGTTTCTCCACTAGCAGCAGCATCACCAACAGCAGCAGCAGCAGCCATTGTGATTGTTGCATTGATTACCCTCATTCTTTCTCTCCCTCCCTCCCTCTTCGTTCACTCCTCTTCTGCTTCCCTTCCTCCTCCTTCCCTTCCTTCTCATCTCCTCCCCCTCCTCCCAATAATGGTGGCAGCATTTCATAACAATTCTTCTTTCTTTTTCCAGAAAGAGAATCATGTTCTTCCTCCCCCAAAGTCCATTCTTGCAACCCCCCAAAGCGTTCCTGACCCTCATTTCTCCACTTCTTACAACCAAAATCTCTTTCCCCCAAACACCTTCTCGTACCTGCTGCCCTGATGATGACCACAATAAATGTTTCCCCCGATGTCACAACAAACCAACTCTCCTTGTCTTTCCATTTTTGTCATTCTGCCACTCTTTTTCCCGTCTCTTCCAACTTTAATCCAAAAACCTGCAGTCAGTCCCACCCCCACCTCGTGTTGTGGGCCAGTGAAGATGTTTGCAAGTGTTTCGAATGCAAAGGCTGTCCCCTTCAGCAACGAACCCATCGACTTTAAAATGACCCCCAACCCCTGCCCCCTAAATAAGCGAGGTTGGCGTTTCAGGATTTTTTTTTCTTTTTAAACGTAGAATCCCCAAAATAAAAAAAACAAACGCTTTTACTCTTTGACAATTATTGTAAGTGAGTAAGAAACTCCTTCCTTCCTTCCTTCCTTTCTTCCCTCCTTCCTTCTTTCTTTCCTTCCCTCTTTCCTTCTTTCCTTCCCTCTTTCCTTCCCTCCTTCCTTCCTTCCTTCCCTTCCATTCTGTAAATATTTGTTATTGCTTTTCAATATCTGACTTTGTTTTGCTATTTACAGCTTTTTTTCTCTTGTTTTTCTTTCTTTTTAATTGTTACAATCTTTCTCTCACCTTTGTTTATTGTTTCGATTATTAAACACAAATCACGTTAAAATCATTTATTTTTCTGCACATTTTACGTCACTAAATTTTGCTATTTATTCTTGAAATTCAATCAAGATTTTTATAAACTGATAGAATTGCATTTTTATAAAATTCACTTTAACAATTCTTCAATTCTTAATACACAATCAATTGTGAGAAATTATATTTATTTGGTCGAGCACCAGCCTAAGTTTGGCACAAGGCCATTTTTATGTGCTCATCCCTGGGCTTTTTTTAATCAGTGTTGCTCTTCACCTAGATGAGTTACTCTTCCGGGTTAACGAGCCTCATCTCCCGAGACAGCTGAAAGTGAATGTAGTGGTTTTTGATTCGGATTTGAACTCATGTAATATGGTTCCAGAGACCGAGCTTTTTCCACTGCTCCAACCTCGCTGCCACAATTGTGAGAAATGTTGTTATAAATTTTCATCCAATTTAAAATATATTTTATTATTTTTCTAAGACATAAAATCAAATATCTTTGATAGTTTGTTTAATTTTCAATCTTATTCAATTATTTTCTTTTTAAACTGTAAATATTTTTAAAGATTCATTCAATCTCTCTCTCTCTCTCTCTCTCGCACATGTGCACACACACACACACACAAATGTTTTTAAAGGTTTTGTTAATTTCTGAATTTACTCCTGCCAATTAAAAAACAATCTTTTTTTCTTAACTTTGTTTCCATCAGTAGAAGATGGTTGATATGCCGTTAAATAGATCAATCAATCAATCAGTAGAAAAGCTAAACTGTGATTTCAATCTAAAACCAAAGAAATTAAGAAATTTAATGAATTTTTCTTTACAAATCTAGAAAAATGAAAAGGAGCCTTTGATACGTTTTTTCTTTTTCTGTGAAATAATATTGAACAAATTTATAGATTTAAAATTATAAGGAATCTCTTCCTACTTTGTTTTGACTCTTCTTGAGTTGATAAAAATGTAAAAACCTTGAATAATTGTACAATGAAATCCCATTCTAAATACCAGCTGCTCAGGGGGAAAGAAAAGAAAAAAAAAACTGAAAAAGATTGGTTTTTGCTCTTTTAGGAAGAAATGAAGAAATGAACCAAATGTATTCTTTTGAATTCTTTTTTTCTCATTTTTGTAAAATTTTCTATTAAGTGTAACAACCATATTGTTCAATCTAAAAGTACTAATCAAACTATTATCCTCATCTATAATATTATTTCTTATTACTACATTTTGGACGCATAATAATAATAATAAACATTGCTTAACTTAAAAAATATTTAGCCTGTAAAACTTTGATGGGGTTGGTTGACTGTATTCCTCATCCTGTGGAATGTTTACTTGAGTGGCCAGGCCATTGTAGAGGCAGGGAGCAGGCAGGCAGGCTGGGTGGGGTGAGGTGGGGCGGCCGTTGGAGGCTCTTCTCTTCTTTGCCTGACTCCATCAGCAGCAGCATCATCAGCAGCATGTGTTGATGATCAGGAGTGAAATTCAAGCTGATAGCAACGAATGAGTTTAGCTGTTAAAGATATTCATATATTTACAGTCTATAAATATATAAATATATGACTTACTCACATTCTTACATACGCACATAAGTGTGTGTGTGTGTGTGTGTATTAGGGTTAGGGCATGTGTGTGCAGTGGTATATGCAGGTACGTGTGTGTGTTTCTATTTGTTTTTGTGTGTCTAACTGTTACCACTGTTTGCTGCCAGCACCCCCCCTCACTTGTTCTATCTCCCAGAACTCTTGGTGCTTACCAACATCTCCAGTGCCTCCAGAGTTGTGAAGCACAGCCAGACAGGCAACACCATTTTCTCTATTTCACTTGCCTTGTAAAGGAGGTTAAAACTAGCTGAAACAGAGGCACAGGCACATTTTAGTCAGGGGCAGCAAGGAAGGAAGGAAGAGGGAGAGGGAAAGAAAGAAAAACAAAACAAAACAATCCCAAACTATAAAACTACTTTCATCCACAGAGGAAGCAGCTCTTACTCTCTATACTCTTACTCTCTCTCTCTCTCTCTCCCTCACTCACTCACTCTCTTTTATTTCCTTTCTTTTCTTTCCACTCTCCCTATCAGTAGAACTTTTTCACTCTTCAAGTGCCAGCAGCCTCCATCCATACTAGCCTTGTTCCTAGTCTCTCTCTCTAGAACTTTCAAAAGTAATTCCACTTTTTGGAGACCCTAGTTCCTCAAGGAAGGAGTACGTACATACATACATTTATTGTTGGCGCAAATGTTTCTCATGGTTGTCCCAATGTGGAATGTTTCGCATGTAAAATGAAAGTGGATGTATTGACGGCCTATAAAGAATGGGCAAATATGCCTACTTCTTCTTCCACGGACAGTACCACCACCACCACCACAGCTCTGAACAACAACAACACAAGCACTAACAATAACAACAACAACAATAATCATAATTCTAGCCCAACATCAACTTTGGCCAAAAAGGTAAGTAATTCGTGGGTAAGCCCTTGCTTTCCACTTTTCTTATGTAGAAGCAAAAAATAGAAAAGAAAAATAACGTAAAAAATAATTCATAACTTGTTAACTTGAAGAAGCATTCATCTCTCGTTTTTAATTGGTTATTAATTTTAAAAGAACATAAAACAAACGCAATCTTTTTGACTGTAACGATTTTTTGAATAATGATTTTAAAATTGATTTTTTTAAAAGTTAATTTGTAAAGTCTTTTTGACATTGACTCTTTTTAAAAAAATCCAAACTTGTCTAACTTTTCATGTCTTTTACTTTTAGTTACTTTTCTACTGTGGCTTATATTCTAAACTAACAGCTTTTTATTTTATTTTATTTTATTTGTTTTCTATATATATGTATAGATGTAATTCACTTGATTAACAATCCGCTTTTACAATCTTAGATTTAATTCCCGATTCGTTTTAATCTAAAAAAGTTTTGCTAGTTATCAATTGTTTTTTTTTTTTTTGCTTCTTAGATTTTTATCTCCTGCTTTCATCCTTCTCCAAATATTTCCACATTGTTCTATTTCATTGATTACTCTCAAACATCAATATACACGCGTGGATGTAGCTATGTATGTGTGTATGTGTATATATATATATACATACATACACACTCTCTCTCTCTAGTTGTTATATGCCATTTCATGTTCTAGGAGTCCATTTGTTGTTTTTTCAGAAAGATAATTTCCAAAGTTATTCCCTTAGATACTTACCAAATATATCTTCTTCTTCTTCTTCTTCTTCTTGTTGAGAATATTCAATGGTTTTCTTTCTATGTTATGACTTCTCTTTCAATAGCTGGACTTCCCTATGATGAGGAAGTACGGGTTGCCCAACAATAAGTATAATTTGTCATCTAACACGAACGTTACCCGATTTAAAATCCCCACAACATTTGATAAGCTAAGTCACGGAATACCTACATCAATTGGGATTTCCAGCAATGGCAACTCCTCCTCCTCAGCATTTGTAGGAAATATTGCCTCCAAGAAAGTTTTAAAGGAATGTTCCAATAATTTGGCCTTGCTTCTTCTTCTTCTTCTTCTTCCCCCATCTTGATGGAGTGATGGAATGGTCCATTTACTTTTAGAGATTAGGGTACTCAGTTTGGTCTTGACTTTTTCTTTCATCACAAATAGAACATTCTTGATAGAAATGTAAAACCTTTTTTATTTGATAGTTTTCTGAAATTACAGAAAAAGTGAAAATATTTTATGAAAGACCATTAATGAAGATCTTTGAGTGTGTATATATATATATATATATATATATATATATATGTGTGTGTGTGTGTGTGTAAAAAATGGAAATTAACTTCCGAAG
>JAYKTE010238668.1:0-11979 GCA_036873565.1 Xipholeptos notoides | reverse complement strand
AAGAAAATAATATCGATGAGGAAAATAGTCTGATTAATACTTTTAGAATTCTTCATACTTCATCTCAAGGACTTCAAAAAATATACTTGGAAATGCTAATGCAGACAAAGTTCTGGCCTTCCTTCGAAAGATTGACTTACTGAACAAAGTCTAATTTTTTTTCACAGTCCCTATATATTCATATGTCCTCTACACAAATGAAAGCTCCCTTCTGATTTACACTCTCCATACAAACATCACCACATAGAGTTCTAACACACTTATATCCTTTCCCCAAAAAATAAATAAGAAAATGACCTCCCCCAAATTAAAACTAATTCATCAATAGATTACCAAAAATGGGTGATTTGCTACAAAACAAAACATACATACATACTTACACAAGTTTGATTTAATAAAACTCGCATTTCTATTTTATACAAACATCTATTTTTCAATGCGCTGTCTTCATCTTCATCTTTAACTAGTCTTTTTCTGTTGACAATGACCTACTTAGGGTGTTAGGGGACTTCCCCAAGGCATAACAAATAAAGGTTAACCCCTCCCCAACTCAGTCATGGTAAACAGATTGAAAGCAGTATATCCCTGTGGATTGAACCAACCAAGGCTTATGTTTGTTATTCTGAGAAGGAAGCTGAAGGGTTCATCAGCAGAAATATTGTGATAATAACATTGATAAAGATGAGGGCAATAGTGCGAAAAATACAAGTAATTAATATTTTTATTGTTTTCTTATATTTTTTATTGTTTTCTTTATTTTTTTCAATTTTCTGATGAAAGTCTTAACATCAAACTTGTGTAAACTAAAAAAATGCTGCCTATAGATAAATAGATATGTGTATTTACATACATCTCTCTCTTTCTCTCTCTCTCTCTCTATATATATATATATATATATGCAGCGAAGATGGAATGGAAGAAGCTCAGGGACTGGAACCATACTATATGAGTTCAAATACCAGGCAGAACTACTTTCATATTTTCATTTTCACTTTTATAGCTCTCTCGGACAAGTGAGGCTTGTTAACTCGGGGGAGTAACTCATCTAGGTGAAGGAAACCACCAATTACAAAACCCGAGTAGAGTGTCTTGGTTGATCAAGAACCTGGCAGCCTGATGCAACCTACATCATGAAAACTGCCTGTCCCATCCCTCAAGGAGCCATGGTGAAAGCCACGTGGGCCAAGTGAGTGTGTGTGGCCATCGCGCAGCCACAACCACCCAAAACCACATCTACAGTGAATGGCGCTCTGTCGACTTTCCCTCTCTCCTCGATTAAACAAAGATAGGGGACAAAATGACAAGACCCGATACCTGGACACGAGTTGGAGCTGCCATTCATTCATATAAATATGCGTGTGCATAAATACACACACACAAATATACTGAAATGCACATATACACACACACATACAAATGCATGCCCCCCTCACACACATATGTGTGGGTGTGTGTTTAGCCTTCAAAACTCAAAACTCGTACCATACATACGTAGAGAGGGGTAAGGAAGGAAGGAGGTAGGAAGGTAGATCTGAAAACCTCCTCTAAAAGACCTTGTAGCATTTGGGTACTTCCTTACTTCGTTTCTTGCTTCTGTTTCATTCTTCTCTTCTGGTGTCAATAAAGATGTTCACAGCTTTCAGCCAAATACGAATTTCTCTCCTTTTCTTTTTTGTTTTGCTTGTTGGCTTCAATTTCTTTTTCAAAAAAGAAAAAAAGACAAAGAAAAATATTTCATCTATTTCTATAATCAGCAATGAACAAATTAGCATTTGATCAGCTGTAGAAGCATAATGACGACTATTGTCATTCTTCAGATCATTATCTTCATCATCAGTATTGTAGCAAAATGCTTCCACTTCAGAGTCTTATATTACTCATCATTGTTAATTTCATATCATTACCATTGCAGAGCTTAAAAATATATCCTTATCATAAGTTGGTTGGTTTGTTTGATGTTTATAGCATATCAACATTTTTAGGTCGTTACTTCCAAGAACAATCATTTTTTTGTAAATGTTATTTTTTGTCCACACTTAGTTTTTTGAATAGCACAATATGCACTATTTAACCCATACCTGAAGAGAATGTAGGAATTCATACCTTTTCCAAGGGTATTAGTCCAAATATGAATGCAAACAGAACTACTGTGACTTGAACTTGTGTACTACAATTCCGAAGTTCCACTGCCTATCCACTGGCCCAAGTTGACCTCGCCAAAATTATAAGTATCAAGATCGTAGATTTATCATCAATACCAGAGGGGAAACTCGTGCTACAATGGAAAAATTCTTGGAATTCAGAATTGTAAGGCACAAGTTCAAATCCAAGTAGTTCTGTTCATTATATTCAAGCAAATACTCTTGGGAAAGTAATGATTGTTCTCAACATTAAATGACCTAGAAATATTGATACACCATAAAACAAAATAAACAAACATAGAATTGTAAAATTCTCTGGCAATTTAGCACTTAGACTTTAATCATAAACTCACCTCAGTGTTCTAAAAGTATCAATCAGACTATTTTTCTTATCTATAATATTCTCTTTCTCACAACGTTTTGATCGTATTTATTTTTCAGTGTGTTTATTGTGGTTAATTGTTCAGCTATTCTCACCCTGTCAGAGCACAAAAATCAGTGAAATATCCACCAAAAAATGCTATCAGATAAAAAAACGTATCACTTCCCAAGAATAGTGAATATTTTCATGGCCCAGCCTAAAATATTCAGATAACAGCAGTGGATATATTTTGTTGATATTTATTTTTGTAGATAAATAAATAGAATCTATTGGATAAAAAAGATCTATATTAGCCAAATTTAATCCAATCTGAAATAGCTTATGGTGATATTTTCGATCTAATCTTAACTCACTGTCTCTACGTGGGTGGGCCTCATTATAAACACACATAGCTTTTCACTTTGCTGATTCTTTTATGCTTTTCAATCATACACAAACTGCAAAAAATCTTTTTTTGAAACTGCTTTAAAAATTCACAAATATCTTTTTATAAAGAAATGGTTGTGTTTTTTGTTGTTTTTTAACTTTTACCAATCAACTGGTCTGTTGAATATTGTTTCAATCAATTTTTTTAAGAAATGTTTTTGTTTGTGTTTTACAGCATATCAACCTTTTTAGGTCATTTAATAATGAGAATAGTTATTTTTGGTAAAAGTTATTTTTTCACTGAGTTTTTTTTCAATAACACAATATGAACTATTTAATCCAATAGATGGAGGGAATGTGGGTATTCATACCTTTTTCAAGGTTATTAATCCAAATATGAACACAAACGGAACAACTATGATTTAAACTTACGTACTATGATTCTGAATCCCAACTGGCCCAACTCGGCTTTCCCCTTTTTAAGAAGTAAAAACCTAATTGTTTGTCACTTCTAATGGCTAGTTTGCTAATCATCTCAACCCTGTTATCAAAGATTTAGTAAACACACAATAAAAATAGAAGAAACATTTAAAAGTACACAAAATAGCCAGACACTGGTTCAAATACCAGTTGTTCCATTTGCGTTGATAGCTTTCTACTCCTCTAGCCCAGTGTGCTAAGTTCTTCTTTTGTTCACCCCAGCTATGATCTGGAGTATTTCCCCAGAGGTACAGCTCATGTTTTTAGTCTCTTCGTTAGGCTCCTTGTGTATAGTTTTGTTTCTAGTAGGTTTCTGGTTCTTTGTATTTATTCTTTGCTAATCACTTCCTTCAGTTCTGCTTACTCGATAGTGTCTGCTTCGAGAATACCTAGGCATTTGCATGTGGCAGTTTCATTTAATGCTCATATAGTTTCTTTGTTAGGTAGTCAGATTCCGTCTGGTTTTCAACACTGAATTCATGACTAATATCCTTGGGAAAGCTATGAATAGTCAAATTCCCTCCAGCTATGGATTAATAGTGCATCCTGAGTTTTTTTTTTAAATACATGCGGAAAAAAAGTGTGTTTATCAAAATTGATTGTTCTCAGCATTAAATTAACTAAAAATTCCATAAAACAAAACAAACAAACACATAAAATGGTGGAAGTACCTACTAATTTAACACTTGGACACTAGAATATGAAAGTTAAAATCGCAATTGGTCCATTATTTTACTTTAAAGTATTTCCCTTGGTAAAGATATTGATTCCCTGATCCTATCACCAAGGTGTTAAATTGTTCAATTCCTATTATCAACTCATAGAAATGAAAAATATTATCAAAATTGCTTTCATTATTAAATGACTAAAAGTTTAAATCTTTTTCAAAATTTTTTGATTTTATCATATTTATTGACACAATTTTTATTTGCTTCCCTTAAGCCAAAGAGTAAATAATCACATCTTTTCCTCTCTTCAAAATTGATTCATTTTAACAGCTTGGTCAGCTAAATTAATCGATTCATTGATAAGTCTATAATTTCGAATGGGAACACCAGCTTTGAACTTAACCCTGAAAAATAAGGTTTTTAGATATTAGAACCTGCAACTCTCTTATCATGTGTTATCTGTGAACCAATTTGATTTATTTCCATTTTTGCTGGACTCATACACATGCCCTATTATACTCGAAAGATTTTTATGAAATAGATCTTGCTTAAGCTTATGTACACCTGCTCAAATACATTCTGTATAATCATTCATTCTTGGCTTTTTTAAAATATCATATCAACCATCAGAGTTGTCTCCTGAAAACCTATATTTGCAATTAGATTGTTTGTAGCCAGTGTCTTTACTAAAAACACAGAAGGCACCATAATGTCTTTGGTTTATAAACCAGGATATTTATTCCATATATAATAATAAAAAAAGTTATACACCTTAATTAGGCACAAGGCCATAAAATTTTGGGGTGGGTGTTAAAACTTGGGTTGGTCTTTACTAGTCCTTATCCTTAATTAGACTTATCCATGACCCATTCACCCATTTGCATCTTACAAAATTCCATACGTCCTTCAAACAGACATACAACCAAAACAACAAAATTCTACATTTGCTCTATGAACTATCCCTACTTAAAATATCACTGATGATGATGAATTAAATATATATATACAATTTTATGTAGAAGAGAATGGTTTATAAGGCAGTTCTCTCTTCATATCAGAAAGTAAATTAGCGCACGTATGATGTCTGAAGTGATCTTTGTCAAATTTTTTTAATCCAATAGTTTACACAAAGTTAAGCTTTATACTGACAAGAAAAAATTAATTAAAAATTCCAGATAGAACCTTATTTATTTCTCTGTATAAATTCAGTATAATTTAGAATACACCATTGAAGAGGCAAGCATTGTGCTTAACTTAATCACTAATATAATCATCATCGCATGTTAATTATTTATGTTGTACAAGATTTACATTAATTGAGAATTGAGTCCATCCATATCTCTGGAATTGACCAAGACTTTGTTGTGTGTTTCTCCCCTCCTTTAATCAAGCCCATGCATGAGTTAAAAGCCTTCTGGGAAGTTGAAATGAAATCCTTTATTCTGCCCATATTGGGAAATGATTCTCATTGCACAGTTCATCCGCGGGAGACATTGTATCCGTAAATTATCGACCCCCACAACAGAGCAATTGATTGAATGAATGGTCTCAGGTTAATCTAATGTAACTCCACATGTCGACAGACTCTAACGACATGCAAGCAAAGCTGGAGGATATAAGTGCTTAAATATATTTAGAGGCACCAAGACAATATTCGGAATCAATTATTACCTAATTGATAATTAACTGATAGTTTCTGATCTATAATCAATTTTACTAATTAAATTTGATGCTGCTGTTGATGCTACCTTCTACTCTTGTATGTTATTTGGTTGAATCAA
This sequence comes from Xipholeptos notoides, assembly GCA_036873565.1. Classification (NCBI taxonomy): domain Eukaryota; kingdom Metazoa; phylum Mollusca; class Cephalopoda; family Idiosepiidae; genus Xipholeptos; species Xipholeptos notoides. The sequence continues at coordinate 6,161 of JAYKTE010238668.1, read as the reverse complement.
GACAAGATTCTTATCGACGTCGGATAGAAGATGAAAATCTGAAACCTTTTTGATATCTTTGTATTTGTAGAGAAGAACAAGTCAACTAATAAAATTAAAAAGACAGAAAATTGGGTAAATTTTTAAAAGAATCCAAACTATAGGGTGGCCCACTTAAAAGTAGCTCGATCTCTAAACTCTTTGTCTATTCAATTTTTTTAAGCTTTCCTAAATTAAAACAATAAGAGTAATAACAAAAATCCTTATATTGTACTTACTTAATAGCTCATTATAAATTGACTATTTTCAATAAAATAGATTTTAGAAATTTCTAGTTATTAGACCCTAATCAATGGTCAATATTTATTTATTATCCTATTTTTCAGAGCACCTGACTCTTATACAGGGTGGCCCACTGTCTAATCTTTCTCTAATCAATTTTTTTGAAACTCAAAATTTAATTCTAATTTAAACAATAAAAGAATGTTCCTTCTCTTTACTATATTTTCTGGGCTACTTTTAAGTAAGCTACCTTGTATTTTAATTAAAAAAAGGTAAAAGAAAATAAATTCATAAAATATTTGGAGTTTTATTAATTAAATCAAATTTTTTCTTTGATCTTTCAGGTGAGTGCTATGATATGTTTTTCCTTCTTTCAAATGATAAGTTTGAAACTCAAAAAGGTAAAGTTCTGCATTTTTACTATTGTATTTTATATTAATAGTCTTAAAATTAATTTCTAATACCTGGGTGTATCTATCAACCAGGAGCAGACAGAGTAGTATGGGTTCTCGGTAAGAAAATACAATGGGCCCACCCCCACCATTTTTTTACAGTTAAATGGCACATGCAGAGGATGTGCAGCAGCTAATCAACTATGTTTGGTTATCAGCTACGACCATTAGACACACATTATGATGTGCAGCCAAAGAGGAGTGACCAGAGTCAGAATACATGTATTAAAGTGCATAACAAGTATATCCTTGATAATTTTATTGGCAGTTTGGCAGGCCCCTTTGCAGTGCCAGACCCTCAGGCATGGTCCTATTGAACGATGGCTCAGTCTGCCTCTGCTATCAACACAATAAATAAAGCATTTTCTGTGAAAAGTATTCTTTGATTTATAACTTCCAAAAAACAAAGATTGTTTATAAAGTTATTGATTTCTAGTTAAGAATCAAGTTTGACACAAGACGATTTTTGATGAGCTCTTCTGCTAGACTGTCTGAAAAGTTATCAATTTCTTCTCCTATGACATTCTTTTTTCCAGGTTCTTTTAAATCTAGGGAGAGATATCACCTAAAATCATTGACAGTCATTGGAGCTTCATATCATCAAACCCGCTCCACTGAGGCAAGACTGGCCCTCAACTTAAATTTGAATACTAATAGAATAAGTAAATACCAGATATTTCTATAAATCATTTATTTCAAGAGCGTCAATAAGTTGATGAAAGCTGAACAACCAGTGATAGACATTGGCTGACATGGAACATTAATCCAACAGAATATAGGCAATAAGAATAAAAGATTGTTCTAAAAGTATTATTCGGACTATTTTCCACATTCATATTATTTTCTTTCTCATAATGTTTCAACCGAACCACCCTCCGGACTTCCTCGAGTGTCCTAAATTGACTTATATTATTTTTAGATCTATTTTTTATATTTAGTGTTGGTTTTATTTTTAATGTAAGATTTGTATTTGTTTTGGTGATCAGTTGCCTCTTTTGAGTCTCAATCTAAGATTTATATCAAAACAGAGGAATTAAAACAAAAAAGAAAATGTTGGAAAAATAACAAAAGACAATAACAAATTGTAAGATCCTTTTCTTTGTTTTCTGAGAGGAGAACAGTCAGAATGAAGTACTAAACATTTTGATGGATCTGTTTGTTTCTTTGTTTGTTTGTGCTTTAAAGCATATCAACTATTTTAGGTGATTTAGTGCCGAGAACAATCATTTTTGGTAAATGTTATTTTCTTAACAACTTAGTTTTTTTAATAACACTAATTGCGCTATTTAATGGGAATGTAGGGATTCATACCTTTCCTGAGGGTACTAGTCCAAATATGAATGCAAACAGAACAACTGGGATTCAAACTTGTGTACTACGATTCCAAAGTTTGACTGCCTATCCACTGTGCCAAGTCAACTTCTCCTTCACGGATCCGATAACATCTTGAAAAATGATATAAACAAGAACAGCACTTCTATAAATATTGATATTCTGTTTTGACTTTCATTTATTTGTTAATGAAAAAGAAAACTTTGTAGAAAAAAATAAAAAAAATTGTGTCAATATTTTTTTTTTCTTCCTGCATTGAAAGGTATGTCATTCTTATCAAAGATGTTCATTAGTTGAATATTTAAAAAAAAGCCTGGCTTGCCAAGTCTCTTTGTTGGACCGTATGTTGGCCATAAGTGTACCTTTACCTTAACCTGTGTCTATCACAGGGAAATTCTTGATCTCAATTGAGCTCAGTATTACCTGAAAATCGATGTATGTGAACAAGAAGAAACCAACGACAGCAGAATTGCTCTTGACAAAATGGAGAAGAATAAGAAGAGGAAGAAGAAGAGAAAGAAAAAGAGGAAGAAAAAAGAGAAGATGGAGAAGTAGAAGAAGTAGAACAAGAAGAATTAGAACAAGAATCCCGTTCTTGTTCTACTTAGTAGAAAAAGGAGAAGTAGAACAAGAAGGAGAAGAAGTAGAACAAGAAGAAGTAGAGCATGAAGAAGTAAACTGTGAAGTAGAACAAGAAGAAGAAGTAGACTAAGAAGGAGAAGTAGAAGAAGGAGAAAATGGCCAATTACTTGGTGTTTTGCTTTTGTACAATATGTTTTTTTTCCTGAATCTAAGATGTGTAGTTAACTTGTACAAACTTGTCTGAATGATTTATAATTTCTATTTTCTTTACCTGTTCAGGTGTAATGACTAAAGCAACAACAAAAGAAAAAACAAAAAACAAACCAAACAAAATGTCTACATAGCTAAGAATGATGGAACAGATGATTGATTGTTTTAATGCTTTGGTCATCTTTTGTGAGATTTTGTTTTTCTCTGAACTATTCTTGCATGTCTATCATTATGGCTTCTATGTAAGTCTTGTATCTGGGTTTTTAGTAGAATCCATGGAAATGCGTGTTCAGTTGACTCAAACATTTTATATGGTTCTACTTGCAAATTTATTTTTAGTTTTTGGTCTTTTCTTTATCTTTATACTTAACTTTTACTCAGGTTGTGTTCCCTGTTGATGCTAATTAATTCATCTATTCAGGACCGATGAAATAGTGAGAAGAATACCTGAATAGCAACATTTAAAACATGATTCCATTATGTGTAATGATTTTAGGTATTGAATAAACATTGAATAAGACCTAATTTGCATATTACTAAGAAACGGTTATTAGTTGCATGTTGCAAATAATAAACATTAAAAGATGCTTTGTCAGGTGACAACAAGTCTTATTTTTGAATGGTTATGCTAATAAATGAATATCCTATTTCTTAAACTTTGAAAGCAATTAGTAATATGAAGGCAAACAATTCTGATATTACCTATAAACTAATTCTTCAAAGATGAAATAGTTTTAAAAACATATATATTTTTTAGCCTTAAATGACCCTTTAGAGGTTGATAGGTCATTAAACACAAACTAACTAACAAATATACAGTGAGTGCAATAAGTATCCAATGCAAAGCAAAACATTGATTTATTTTTATGACCTTAAAACAAAAATAATTACAAAGGGTGTGCTATTTTAATGTATTTTTGTATGATGAATACAAATATTGTATCTTTATCATACAAAAATACTTTAGAATAGCACTTTGTTATTATTTTTCTTTTTGTGTGATAAAAATAAATCAACTTTTTGCTTTGAATCTGATACTAATTGCACCCACTGCATTTCCTATGTTTTTAAATACTTTACAAATTATCTTTGTTTTTAACCATTTTCAAAGTTCTTCTTTGTTTTTCTCTCCTCTTTTATAACCATTCTAATTTATTAGAATTTTTCAATGGCTTTATTTTCAAACACCTTGTTGGAATACACAAATATTCTTAAGTATTTTAAACACAAGTATTTCCTATTCCCAGATTTGGGGTTTGGATATTATAATCTAACAAAAGATTATTTTCACTTAATTTTAGATGTTCATAATTGACTTGTGCTTTCTATATGCCATCTATTAGAAAGGTCATTAAAAGGTCACAATTTTCCTCTTATCATTCTAGGTAGCAGCAACGACTATCGATTCTGCAAATAATAGTATTCTTTACAAAATAAGAATGATACATTTGTTTCATGATTAGAAACTATATTTTGATCAGTAAAAGATACCTTATGGAGATCCACCTGGGGCAGTGGATAGGCATTCGGATTTCGAAGTTATGATACGTGAATTCAAATCCCAGTGGTTCAATTTGCATTCACATTTAAACTAGTACTCTTGGGAATGACTATCTTTTTAATTATAAAATAAAAAAGCCAATTTGAAACTGTAAACTGTTTTGAAAATTTTTGGAATCCCCACATTCCCTCCAGCTATTGGTTAAATAGTGCATATTGTGTTATAAAAAAAACTGTGTGGACAAAAAGAAGGTTTCTCAAAAATGATTGCTCTCAGCATTAAATCACCTGAAAAGGTTGATATGCTATAAAACGAAAACAACGAAAGGTAATGACATAGAAATCTCAAGATGATGATAATCTAAAAGATTGATACTACAGAATACATCAAGTGTTGTTTTGAACTAAGTTTGTATCTTCTGACGTTTGTGTTAATCTGTGTCAAAATGGAGACATTTTCACACTTTCTTATTGGTTGACATACAGAGGTCACTAGGTTACACAAACTAAATAAAGTGAAAATTTATTTAAATGATTCATTAAAAAAATAGAGATTCTCCCAGTAGCCCTTAAAGCAATATGAATAAAATAAGAATTATAATTTTTATCAAGAATTTCACTATTCAAATTTGTTTTTTTTGGGTTTTTTTTCTTAAAGATAGGAAAAAAATATTTAACCATATTTACATTAACATGATCAATTTAGACAAATGAATATCTTTATTCAGAGAGAAAGAAATTGGTCTAGACAGAAGTTGTTTAGCAGAGTGTCTTTATTGCTCAAGGTTATTATTATTAGTAGTAATAGTAGTAGTAGTCTGAGTGTAGGATCTTAAATGTTAGCCAGAGGAATATTTGAATCATTTAATGAATCAAAGTATTCACTTGAGTGATTATTTTCCTGAAAAGTAAGAACTTCAAGATATACAGAGTTGAAATAAGTTTTTTGACATGATATATTGAAAGTAATGAACAAAGGTGATAATTAAAAACCAATTTAGAAAGTCCACTTCGGGCAGTAGTGGATAGGCAGGCAGACTTTGGAATAATAATACAATAGTTTGGAACTCACTTGTTGCATCAAGGTTCACATTTAGACTGATACCCATTTTATCAAAAATGATTGTTCTTGGCATTAAATGACCTAAAAAGGTTGATATGCTGGAAAACAAACCAACAAACTAAAAACCAATGTAGCCATATTTTAATCAAGTCAAGGCTTTTTATTAGTAGGATTAAACAAATTAAAATCAATGCACATGAATAACAATCTACCAGTGGCGTGGCAACTGTTTTTGCCACCTGCAGATTTGCTGCTCCCTCTGTGGCTGTTGCAAATCTGTTAACCTTTAAAAATCCCAGAAGCCCTCAAAATATTTATTTTGATGGAACAACAATCAAGGATCTAATTTTAGATTGCTTCTCTTGCTTCTAAACATTCAACTTATTACAGAACTCATACAGTAGTCATCGTCAAAGAAAAGCTAAGATTTTTCAAAACAAAAAAACCTATAATTCAAATTAGAAAAAAATTATTGAATTAAATCAATTGGTTCTTTTTCTTTTTCTTTTTTTCTATTTTTAAATGCTGCTTCTCTGGAACATGCCACCTGGAGTGGACCGCCCCTCTGAAACATGCTGCTCGGGGCAGACTGCCCCTCCCACCTCTCATTTGCTACACCACAGCAATCTACTGTGTTTCTATTTCAGAATATTTGATTTCATATAAGAATGATTTTCTTTTATTTTTTTATACACACACACACGCATATATATATATATATATATATATATATGTGTGTGTGTGTGTGCGTGTGTGTGTAT
>JAYKTE010238558.1:0-10729 GCA_036873565.1 Xipholeptos notoides | reverse complement strand
TCCTTCTCTTTTTCTTTCTTTCTTCATCTTCTTTGTTTTCCTTTTCTTCTTCCTCTCTTTCCTCCATTTTTCTTTTTCTTTTTTCTTTTTTTCTCTTTCTCCATTTATCTTCTTATTCTCCTTCTCTTTTTCTTTCTTTCTTCATCTTCTTTGTTTTCCTTTTCTTCTTCCTCTCTTTCCTCCATTTTTCTTTTTTCTTTTTCTCTAGGTCAAAATCGCCGTGTTATTCTCTCATCGGGAGATTATGACTCAACTTTGATTCATTCTCTAGGAACATCTTTTTCTTCTTTTTTTTTCTTCTCCTTCTTATTCTTCTTCTCCGTCTTTTTATTCTTTTAATTCTTCTTCTTTTTTTCTCTTTCTCCATTCATCGTCTTATTCTCCTTCTATTATTCTTTCTTCTTCATCTTTTTGTTTTCGTTTTCTTCTCCTTCTTCTTATTCTTCTTCTTCTCCATCTTTTTCTTCTTTTAATTCTTCTTCGTTTTTCTCTTTCCCCATTTATCATCTTATTCTCCTTCTCTTATTCATCCTCTTTGTTTACGTTTTCTTCTTCTTCTTCTTCTTCTTCTCCATCTTCTTCTTCTTCTCCGTCTTTTTCTTCTTTTAAATCTTCTTTTTTTCTCTTTCTCCATTTATCCTATTACTCTCCTTCTCTTTCCATCTTCTTCTTTGTTTTCTTCTTCTTCTTCTTCTCCTTCTCCATCTTATTCTTCTTCTTCTTTTAAATTTTCTTTTTTTCTCTTTCTACATTTATCCTCTTATTCTCCTTCTCTTTACATCTTCTTTGTTTTCGTTTTCTTCTTCGTCTTCTTCTTCTTCTTCTTCTTCTCCATCTTATTCTTCTTCTCCGTCTTTTTCTTCTTTTAAATTTTCTTTTTTTCTCTTTCTCCATTTATCCTATTACTCTCCTTCTCTTTCCATCTTCTTTGTTTTTGTTTTCTTCTTCTTCTCCTTCTTCTCCCTTTTTTTTCTTTCTATTTCTCTTGGTCAAAATCGCCGTGAAGTTATTCTCTCATTTTTAGGCTTAAGAGAATCGGGAGATCTTGACTCAACTTTGATTCATTCTAGAGGAACTTTTTACAAATAGATTTTTGTTTATTTTGTCCAATTATTATATTTCTTTTTTACTTATTCTGCTTTTTCTCTATTCTCTTCTTCCTATTCTTCTTTTCCTTCTTCTTCTTTTTCATCTGCTTCTTCTTCTTCTTCATCGTTTTCTACTTGCTGTTCTTCTTTCCCTTCTTCTTCATCTTCTTCTGCTTATTTTTCTTATTATTATTTGGTACATGATATGAGGGGTGGCCTTCTTATTCATTAATCTTCGCTCTTCAATTACTTCTTTTTGATGAGTCTTCAACCTATATATATATATATATATATATATACACACACACACACACACACACACACATATGTATGAAAACATATTTATGCTAACTAGCATATATTTTTATTAGATACAAATTAAAATACTTGTACATATAACAAGAAAAGAAGCCGAACATAAAATAATGAAAAAAGAAGAATTCATTGTAATTTAACAAAACAAGTCTTGACAAGAAGAACTATAGTATTGATCGTATGATTTTATGAGATGAGTTCTGATTATTATCATTACTAGCAGCATAGCCCGCTGTTGCCCACACAATGCAGAACATTTTAGGTATGCCCATATATAAAAATAATAATGTGTTTGTTATCTTTATAACATCTTATAAATATATATAAAAATATATGTATATATATATATATATTTAGATGTATATATATAAGCACGCATTGTATAAAAGATAGAACAGCCATTCAGAGAATACAATAAAGCAAACTATGAGATAAAGCACTTAAAGAACACCACTTACCGACAAATATGTTAAACACATTTCCCTAAATTAGAATTCAAAGTGTTTCCGAGTCTGAAATCATGTTTGGATTGATTTGGTTTTACCGCATATCAACCTTTTAGATCATTTAATGTCGAGCATAATCATTTCCAAAAAGTATATTTCTTTTGTTAACACTAGTGTTGGGACGATTCCTATTGATGCAATTCTGACTCCCTCAAAAATATACGATTAACAATTACGATTCCAAGGAATCATCCCATCCCTAGTTAACACATTTTAAATAACATTAGTTGAACAATTTAACCCATAGCTGGAGAAAAATAAGGAAATTCATACTCTTCCCAAGGACATTAGTCCAAATGTAAACGTAATAGGATGACTGGGGTTCAAACTCATGTATTACAGTTTCCAAGTCGAAGCACCAAGTCATTGTGCCAATGGGACTTCCTCATCAGGATAGAATCTGTATTAGTTTTTTATGTATGATAATAAAAAAAAAACTTAAAGTGCCTCTTTCATTACAAATGCAAAAAGAATCAACAAAAAATTGAAAAGATATAAGTATTTCTTGATTCTGAGCAGTGATATGAATCCCTGCCAAAATCTAATAATTGCTTCCTTAACCCATTTCCAACTTATCAAAAAAGTTTCAGGTAAATCGGTGTTTAACTTTTGGCATAATGCACAATCCATTTAAAAAGTCACTGTGAGCCTATAATTCCAAAACAAGAAGCATGCATTCTCAAGCTCATAATGGATTTCATTAATTTCATAGAAATTTTCATTAAAAAAAGAAGCTTCAGTTCACTGAAGGCAATGTAATATATGATCTAGCAGACCAATAAAACCAAATAGATGACCTCTCCAAATTAGTCCATGAGTTATTTTGTTTAACACTGTATCAATCATGCAATCATCTAATAGCACCAGCCATTATTTTCAACAATTTTTTTTTGTAATAGTAGTTTTACTTAATATATAGCTAGAAGAAAGAGAAGATTCATACCTTATTCAATGGGTATTTGTCTGCAAGTGAATGTAACATCATCAGGATTTGAAAATGTCTCATAATTGCATAATCAGCCATTGCTAGAATTTTATGGGCCTCCATAGGAAAATGGTATGGAAAAATATACATAATAAAATAACTGTCAATAAAAACTGAAATAGCACTTTTTTTCTATTTGCTGATAACTACATTAATTCTGAGGGTGGATAAATAAAATGCATTAAATAAAGAATATGAACAATGAATGACTATTAACCTACATCAAGATATTACTGTATTTTCTCAGTGAAAAATTATTTAACAGATACAAGATAACTGATTAAACACATTTAATTTCAGTAACTCTTTGCCTCTGTGTTGTGCTTTAGTTTCAATTACTCATCATTAAAAATGTTATCTCAATCTCTTAAGCATATCTCAACACTTCGCCTTATCAAAAACAAAAAAAAAAAAAAAAGAAACATTCTAAAATATTTATCAAAATTTAGGATTGAGCTCTTCTGCACATGCCAACACTTTAGCAAGAGATAAAAGGCTCACCAAGTAAACATTTGCAATTTTTAATTTAATGTAGTAAATTTCCACCAAATAAAAAAAATAGTTGCAAATCTTTGTTTTGAAAATTTCTTTACTGAATCACAATACTGAATCACTATAAATCTAGAAGAACTACCTAGAGCACGGTTAGCAAATTTACTTTTTATACTGGACTGTAATAGATAAGAATTCCCTTTCTTTTATTCTATGTCAAAATTTCCTGCAATGTCTTAATTTCAACTCATTTTTATAATCTAAACTTGTTTATAAATGTGTTATAATGGAATAACCAAGCATCCCTCTAGCACTAGCAATAGTTAGCTAGTCACAATAGGCACCGTCGGTACGAAGTATAGAAAAGAGAAGAGTTACGCACACATATAGAGAAGACAGAAAGGAAAGGACCTTCACATGCATTGTAAATGGAATTCCCCTCCAAAGTTTTCACGTGGCTTGTCTTATGTTAGTTTGCCAAAAAGAAAAAAAATTAGTTTTAAAAAGCTTGCATTTGTTAAAGTGAGAGATTTTAAAAAAGAAATGGATATCTATATTTCAAATGAAAGCATTTAATGGGAGACAGAAACAAGGTGGAAGAGAAATAGATTAAAATTAGAAAAATATTCTTGCAAAGAAATGAGCACTTTAAACTTAAAATTTATTAATACATAGCTTTTATATTTTCTTTTTAACATAAAATCAATGCATATATCTTTTTATCAAAAATTATTTGCATCTTTAAAATTTCTTAAATATGGATTAATGTTGAAAGGCTGTGATTTGTGTCCCATCATCTTGTTGATGGATGCATCTGTTTTATTTTTAAACCCCTACAAAGTCTTTACATTGTTTAATTTTAATAGAGGCTTTCAATACTTAAGTAAACAACAAAATGACTTTTAACAGCATCCTTATTCTTAAAGATTCACAGAAAAACCATCTATATAATTCTAACCCTAAAGAATTTAGGGTAAACTCCATGGCATAGTTGAGAGAGCTGGGATTTTGGAATAGTAATAAAAAAACATCAAATCTGAGTCAGTTTGGTATTTTTACTTTTAAGATAATATCAATGAGAAAGGTATAAATCTTATTAATCCCCCTAACTATAGGTTAGACCAAGGATCAAGAACTTTTTGCCTTAAGGTACTGTGTGGCCTTCTTAAATAAATATTTTTTTCTTATTACATGATTTTATGGCATATCAACCTTTTCAGTATCCAGAACAATAATTTTTTATAAACATCCTTCTTTAATCAATAGTTTGAATAACACCAGATGTACTATTTAATCCATAGATAGAAGGAATGTTGGCATTCTAACCTTTCCCAAGGGTATTAGTCCAAATGTAGACATAATGGAATAACTGGAATTTGAACTCACACAATTCTAAAGCCCAAGTGCTTATCCACTGTCCCACATGAACTTCTCTTTCTTAGCTAACAAGTGTGGCCTTTGCTATAGGTTTTAATATCTTTTAAACTTTTTTCCTTTTGTCTATATTTATTTTACATACATTTAGAAAATACACATATACATATTTATACGAATGAGAGTAAACTGTGTTCAATGATGTAAGTCCCTGAGACTGGAAACATTTTTTTCAACCTATATGCATATAAAGAAAAATTTCCTAATCAGCCCATTAGCTGAGTGAGAAAGATTGACTTCACATTAAAGAGTTCCTGTCTGATCCACCTTCTTGCTGTGGTCTGCACGATATAACTAAGATATAGTTGTAACTAAGTTCATTATGACAGGCTTTGCGAGACTATAAACTGGAGTTATAGCTTCATGTGAAGACATATATTCACCAGTGCATGCATTGTTTTACAAACTTCCCTTAAGGCTGCACACCCCACCAGACAACATCAGAAACAATATTCTTGGACTATTAATTTAGTAATTAGCGTTATTAGGCATTCATTTTTAATTAGAGAAGCAATGGTAAATATTAGCACTAATTCATGAAAAAAAAAAACACTACTAATTGCCTTTGAATTAGTTATATTTTTTTATAAATAAATATTAGAATCTATCACTAGAAGCATAGCTTGTTGTTGCCTGTGCATTCAGACTACATCATGCATCAAGCAAATTACGATTTTACATCATTTTAGACAATACTTTCCTTCCTCAACATAAAAAATCTATTCCATCCATTAAAAAAATGTGCTGGTGATGGCTTAATAAATCTGTTTCATTCTTATTATATATATGATGATGATGGACTCTCACGTTTATTTCGACATATGTGGGTCATCAAACCATGTATGGCTGTCAGAAATCCTCAGAGATTTGTTTATAGTGGTGTTTATATATATATATATATATACGAGCAGATTAACCCGGCGTTGCACGGATGCTTTCAGCTTTGACCCCTTAACAGCTAAATTTCCCACCAAAAACTAATTAAAAACTTGCTCCGTGTTTGACTACCTATAATGTCATTTCAAGTGTTTAGACCCAAAATTAACAGAATAGTTTGGTAGAGAATGCAATGGTCAAATCTTTCATCTTTGACCTACTACCAGCTAAATTTCTGGCCGAGAACCAATTAAAAAGCTTGTCTCATGTCTGAATACCCTTAATGCCTAATCTCAAGTCTGTAGACCGAAAATTGACATAAGAGTTTGGTAGGGAAAATTATACACACACAAACAGACACACAGACAGACAATTTCACTTTTATAAATATACTAGCAGAATAACCTGGCATTGGCCGGGATGCTTTAAACTTTGTTGTGCTTCAGAATGGTTATTTAACGTTTTATTTGTGTTCTTAGTTGTGTTTGATTTAGAACATGGGCTTTTTGGGGCGTTTTTCTTTTTAATCAAAATATGTTGAGGGCTCGGGGGCTATATATATATACATGCACGCACACAAATATATACATAAATTTCTGAATAGTTTTACTGAGTCTTTTCAAGAAAATTCTATCAATATTTTTTTTTATTATTTAACAAATATTGTTAAATAATTTCTTTATAATATAATAGCAACAAACATTTAGATAATGCAATGTAAACATAGACATAATAAACTTTATCAGATATACATATTTTTGTTATTTTTTTTTTTTTAATCAATGCCATGTAAGTTATCTAGTAATAAATAAAGATTAAATGCTTTCTTGGCTACTAGACTTAAATTAGTGATATAGCTGTAAATATTCAAATTTGTATGATGGAATAATAGGAATCAAAGAAGCAGACTATTACTATTAATGCTTTCGCATTTGTTTTTAGACACAAATTATTGTTTACGTCTCATATCATTCTTTCAAGAATTTAAGAAATAATAGAAAAGGAGAAGGAAAATCAGAGAAAATAGAGAGAAAAAACTCAGAACATAGATAAACATTATAAAGGGGAAAAAAGAAGGAAAAGAATGAGCATAGTAAGAAGCAATAGAGAAAGTAAGAAGTCTGAAAGAAAGAAATTTTTTAAAAGTGAGAAAAAGAAAGAAAGAACAGAGATGAAAAGAAAGAAAAACTAGAAAAAAGAGAAAAGAAAGAAAAGGCTAAAATGGGGAGGAAAGAAATTGAAGTAAGAGAAAAGAAAAAGGAAAAGAAAAGAAAAGAAAGAAAGACAAAGGAAAGATGGATTGAATAAAGAGAAAAAATAAATAAAAAACTAAGAAACAAAAGAAAGAATGAAAGAAACAAAAGAATAAGTTATGGAATAAATGAAGACATGAAGACAGAGAAGGGAAAGAAAAGAAAAAAACTATGGAAAGAAAACCACAAATATAGTTAAAAGAGAAAAGAAAAGAAAAAAAAGAGAAACAAAAAATATTAAAAAAGTAACAAACAAAAGAGGAATGCAAAATAAAAACTAACAAAATCCCCCTTTTTATGTATGTTTTACCTATGATTAGCACTAAGGTTTAAATATATCAAAGGAAAGTCTGTTATTTATAATATTATAATTAAAAGCATATCTAGCCAAGAATATTTTACAGTCAAATGCTTGGAGAATTTGAATAGAAAAACAATCTCGTAAAACAGGATCAAGAACTTAAATTATCACAAATCAAACATAATTTCATCCATCATGAAAAAGTGATTAAAACACTCTATGAATAAAAGCATAAAAAATAGATAACACGATGTAGAAACAGTAAAAGAACTGTTTATAAAAGCACACCACACACACACACAACGAATGCACAAACACACTCACTGAATATAAATAAATGCACACACACGCCCACACATACACCTACAAAACCCAAATGAATGCACACACACATACGCACATACATATATACACGCACAAAACCAAAAAAATGCACACACACGTACATATATAAACACTCACACATACAAAACCCAAACAAATGCACACACCCACACATACATAAATAAACACTCACATACACAAAACCCAAACAAATGTACATACACACACACAAAATGAATACACACATACATATACACATATATCCACACAAAAAACTCAAATGAATACACATACACTACACACACATAAAACCCAAACAAATGCACTAATGCACACAAAATTTAAAGGACTTCACACACAGCACACAGATACTGTTATCTTCATCTTTATTGTTATCTTCTTTCTTTCAATATTACTCACTAACAATGATAACTATATCATATAACTCAAATATAACCATACATTACAAGACTTAACCCTTACACTCAGTCATTGTTAATTGAATTGAATAGACTGTTTTAGTCTACACTCATGGATTGAATAATGAGATTAATTCGAAGTTCCATGAAGGCTTCCAATTACATGAAGGTACCAAAGTTCAATCAGAGTCACCCAAAGAAGGTCAAAGGGCAAATCAAGTGAAACTCTGCAAAGATAACCATAAAGATGAGGACAACAATAAGATATTTAAAACATGCAGCATACCACTTGTGTCACTTGAACTTGAATTTTTCAAATCATTTTTAGCACCAACAAACAAGAGGTTCAATCTTTTACTACCTTCCAAAGACAGAAACAATTGTATCAACCCCTAATTGACAAAGTCAGCTGCCCAATTAAATATGCTGTTCACTGCTAAATAACAACATCAGCAATTTATTGGATTTTAATAGGATTCATTTATAAGATAATTGAATTCCTCAATTAACAAGTCGCTAGACTGTTTGCTAACTTAGAAACTTGATCAATTGGTAAATAAATTACCAGTTTTATGCTTAGCAACATTGGGTCCCCCTCCCTACAGAATGCGCCTTGCAGCTCTTCTACTCACAAAATGCAACTTGCACCCCCAAACATGCAAGGTGGGGCAGTGGTAAAAGCTTGGTTAGACTCTGGAATCGTATTACACGGGTTTAAATCCCAGTCAAAACCATTACATTTACTTCCAGCTGTCTCAGACAGATGAGGCTCATTAACTCAGGAGAGTAACTTATCTAGAAAAAGGACACTTCTAATAATATAAAAACCTGCACTCCATTTGGTCAATCAGCTTCTCCAAAATTATTGTTCTCGGCATTAAATGACCTAAAAAGGTTGATATGCCATAAAACACAAACAAATATCTAGTGGTACAAAATTTGAATATCATTTTGAAAATCCATAACATTTTATCTTTGAATTAAACTCTAAAGACCTTTCAACAAACATCTCTTAAGAAAAATAGTTGAAAAATGTGAAAGAACTCTAACGACAAAATATATATAAAGAGAGAGAGGGGGGGAAGAAGAGGAGAGAGAAGAGAAGAGAAGAGGGAGAGAGACTTGTTCTACTACACTGGGGTACGACCACTAAGATTTGATTGATTCCAGGGGAAGTCAATTTGGGCCAATGGGTATGCAGTCTGACTTCGGAATCATAGTACGCAAGTTAAAATCCCAGTCCTTCCGTTTGCATTCATTCTCGGATTAATACCCTTGAGAAAGGTATGAATCCCCACTTTCCCTCCAGCTCTGGATTAAATAGTGCATACTGTGTTATTAAAAAAAAAACTAAGTGTGGACAAAAAATAACGTTTATCAAAAATGATTGTTCTCAGCATTAAAATGACCTAAAATGGTTGATATGCCGTAAAACACAAAAACAAAAACAAACTACATCATTATAAACCATGAAGTTTACTAGGGTTATTCCAGACTGTACCTCTGGTATATTCAGATGGATACAGTGTTTCATCTTTAATTAATATTTAAAATCTTTTTTAAAAGACTTAATTTATAAGAAATGATGTCTAGACCCGTAGTATATTCAGATGGATACAGTGTTTCCTCTTTCTTCTATATCAATATTTAAAATCTTTTTTAAAAGACTTAATTTATAAGAAATGATGTCTAGACCCCTAGGATATTCAGATGGATACATTGTTTCCTCTTTCTTCTATATCAATATTTAAAATCTTTTTTAAAAGACTTGATTCTTAAACAAAGTTCCAAGGATTTAGCAAAAGAGGACGTATGTGGCCCAATGGAATGTGTCTCATGAGAATCCTAAAATCAAAATAGAAATTGTTATTGTAATTGACCTTAAATAACCCATAGAGGTTGATAGGTCAAAAAAAAAAGAAAAAAAATAGTAATTGGATTATCGGAACTGGCTTATTGTTTGTTTTTTTTGTTTGTTTTGTTTTGTTTTTCCTAAACAGTCTAAAACTTCCTAATAAATTATTCCGAACATCCAATGCAAAAATGGTGAAAAAAAAGGATGGTGACGACGGTGGTGGTGGTGATGATGATGATGGTGGTGGTGGTGATGACGATGACTATGACGGGTATGAAGGGGGTGAGGTGGGTGAGAGAGAGGAAGTGGAAAACGTTGTCAATGTGAATGATGATGATGATGAGAGAGATGATGATGATGTCATTGATAAAGATGATGATGAAGAAGATGATGATGATGATGATGATAAATCCAGAAAGGGTGCAGATGATGAACAGGATTATGACGATGATGATGATGATATAGATATTAGCAATCAAGGATCAGAAAGTGAGAGTAAGTATAACAATTTTATTTATTTTTCTTTTTCTTTTCAAATTGATTAAAAATTTTCCTCTTATTATTATTATTATTATTATTATTATGAGGGTTGTTCCAAAAGTAATAGCTCCTATTTTTTATTCCACCCAAATGGATCGGGGGGGGGATTGCAAATTGCATTGTTATGATTACTGAACTTATGCATTCATCCCCTGAAAATTTAATCTCTCTGTTGAAGATATTGGTCTGAGACTCTAATAAAGCAACACCTGTCATTGATATATATATATATATATATATATATATATATATATATATCCTTCCCCCACGGTAGTGGTTGAATATATGCTTGAGTCCGCCATTTGAATGAATCGCGACCCATTCACACCCCCACCACTACT
>JAYKTE010238557.1:0-21376 GCA_036873565.1 Xipholeptos notoides | reverse complement strand
TTAATTTTTGGTTTTGTTCAATAAATTGTATGTTTATCGAAATAAACAATTTCTATAGGTGTCTATTCTTTTCTGTCGTGTCTGTATATATATATATATATACTTTTTTCAAAGTGCGATTACACATGCTTTATCCTCATCAGCCGCCAACTAAGAATTATATAACGGTTTTGGTGGCTAAGACAGTACTGACACCCTTAGCGCCACTAGGGGTTTTAACTAACTGAAACGCCATAATGTATATCTAATCTTTGTTCTGTTGTTTTTTTTAAATCATTTTTCATATATATAAGATCATGTCGCGTTGGAGACAGCTCTTCCCGCACTGAAGTTAAGCAACATCGAGCCTGGTATTACTTAAATGGGTGACCATTTATGAATGCCAGGTACTGTATCTTGCGCCGAGACGTGGAAATATCCACGTTAGTGTGTGGAGGTGCGGTTAAACCACTAAGCAGATGCACCCTTAGTCTTTGGCTAGAGAGGTATGTAGGAGAAGGAAAACTCTGAAGTAAAACCTGTGGTCTGTTGTTCATGTAGTCTGGCATCATCTGTGTTATCTGCAGGGTTCTTATCAGAAGTTGGGATAGTGCTAGACAAGCCTTCACCACTATAAAAAAATCTCTGTGATGGAAGTATGACGACTATACATGGTTTGATGGCACTCATACGTCGAAATCGACGGGGCAGAGTCCATCAATATATGTTTACACGTTACGCACACACAAACGCGCGCGCGCACGTGCATATATATATATATATATATATATATATACTTCCATACACATTTTTTTTTAAAGTTTTGTGCGAAATAACTGAAAGAAAAAGAAGAAAATTAAGTTAACAAAGAAGAAAATCTAATCAAATCTCAACTTAAAAAGACTGATATTTTTGTCTATCACTTTTCAGATTCTTTTACACTGAAAAATTCACAAATAGAAATAAAATTGAATACAGCTCAGAGACTGAATAGAAACGAATTTTGGGACATTAGCTTGAGAAATATTGAAGTATTCATTTCTTAACATTTGAGAAGTGGTATTGCAGCCTTTCTATTTCTAGAACTATTTTAAACCTGAAAATATCAATAAATATTTTTATTTTATTTTTTTCTTTCAATTTTCATACGTCTTCTTTTTTTTCTGTTTTTAATTTTGTAATAAAATAAAATCTAATCAATTTTTAGACATTATCGCAAGAACATCTTTATAATGAGAAAAACAATATTATCTTCCTTAGGTCAGAACATTTTCTATCTTTCCCCCAAAAAATCACTTTAAAACATTCGATCAGCTTTTAAACTGTCTTTTCGATCAATGGATTTATTGTTCTATTTAAGAATTTAAGATGATTCGGGATTTGTTTTATTTATCATTTAATTTTGATTATTATTTATTGGTTACTAGTTACTTGTGTATTATTATTTTTGTTATTATTATTAGAAGTTAGTCAGAATTATAATCCCTGTTATTTATAATTTTTTTGCTGTATTTATTTACTTATTATTATTATTATTATTATTATTATTATTATTATTTATTATTATTATTATTATTATTATTGTTGTTGTTGTTGTTATTATTAGTGTTATTATTGTTAGGTATTTTTATTTGACTTATTAATTTGTTTTGTTAATCGTTTGTGTCAATTATTTTTGGGTGATATTCATTCTCGTGCCTACATTAGAATATAAATTCCGATTTTTGTTCAAAAGTTGTTTTTTTTGGTCAGGGAAGGTAATTATTGCTAATTTTTCCTTAGATAGAGATTGCATTGTTTGGATGTGTTGTTGTAGGCTGGGACGATTTTCTCAATTTTCCATGTTATTTCTGGTGTGTGGGTGTAACGGTATCGAACGGGGCAATGCCGGATAAACGGTATCGAACCGGGCAATGCCAGGTAAAGAAAAAGAAACTGGTTGAAAAAAAAACAAATGTTGAAATTCGAACAATTAACAGAAAGTCGGTCTGGAATTTGTTGGATTACAAAGTGGGTCGCAAAGAACAATGGGTGACGTCACTGGATGGTCCGATATAATGAGAGCGGATCACAAGGAAGAAATATTTGTCCGGGCTGAAATTCGACGCTGAAAGCCAGGCAGAGAAGTACTGTGCCGAACCCACCAGCACCCGCAACAACAACAACAACAGCAGCAGACACTAAGATCCAACTGGACAGCGATAACAATCTAGGTCAACAATGTTAGTGTGTACTGTCGCTTGTTCCCGAAGAGAACTGTTTTTACGGAATAAACAAACCAGTAAGTGAAAGTGAAAAAAACTCTTGTTATAATTTTCTTCTACGGCTTTTTGAACCCGTGGTTAAAACAACGTGTGGGTCCACTAGACTATAGTATCACATGGGTTGGTTGATGTTTTTCAGTTCCGGTTCGACAGAAGTACCAGATAGAAAGGGGCTAGGTTTATATTACCAGATTAACTACTATTTGTCGTTAAAGAAATACACCATATACTTTGAAAGAAAAAAAGGCTTGTGAGAGTCACTACTTAAAAACCAGCGAGATATAACGTGAGGTGCTAGCATAATATACTTCAGGGGAGCAGATCGATTAGACGTAACTACGGTCATAAAAGGAATTTATTCAGCCCTGTCTAACAACAAACAACGTACAACGTTACATATACACCTTGGCAAGAGGTAATATTGAGTAACTATTGGCTAAGCTTTAAGAGCAGTCCATCAAACCTTACTGGCTGTACATTTTATACAAATGAGTAGGTGGCAGTGATGTTAAAATAGGCAAATGTTAAAAATAAAGTCTATTCCGAATGACCAATCACTAAAAATAGTTAGGGCTGTTAATCATTTTGGCCAGGTAGCCGGTTACTTGAAGAGAGCAATGGAAAAGCCTATTCCGGGTGAGTTGACTAAAACCAGCCACGAAACATTAATCAATTTTAGGTGGGTGGCCGCTGTTCTGAACTGGACAATGGGAAAAATAGCACTGGTGAGTTGACAGGAACCAGAAACGAACTGTATATCAATTGTGGATAGTTAGATCTTTACTCCTTCATACTAGAGAATATAACCAGCAAAGTTACGTGGAAAACAAAAAGGCTTTTTCGGAAACTTGGTGTATTTGTTTATTTATTTCGTTTATGGCATATCAATCTCTTTCGGTCATTGAATGCCGAGAAAAATAGTTATTGATAAAGATTTTTTCACGGAAAATACATTTTTTACTGATATTATATGCATTATTTAATCCCTAGTCGGAAGGACTTTTAGGATTTATACCTTTCCCAAGGGTACTGGTCTAAGCGTGAATGTAAAAAGAACGATTGCGATTCGAACTCGCGCATTACGATTCCAACAATTTAGTGCTGTTCCAATGTTCTAAGTAGACTTTACCTTCGTAATCTTGAAATAAAACCTGGGGGTCATGTTTCGAGCTTTTCATGTATAAGATGCGATCAAAAATCAAATATGCATTAAAGATCATGCATTAATATCACAATGATGACAACTTTTGCATTTTGTTTGTTTGTTTGTTTGTTTGTTTGTTTGTTTGTTAGTTTTTTGTTGGGAGCGATCTATTTGGTAATGTACAATACTGCTTTCTTATATAATAGGCTTCCTCAACTACCTTAGTAGCAATTTTTTGCGACCAGATAAAGCCGAGCAATACTACTATAAAAGTGACCCTGTCTGTCCAGTGTTTCTACCAAACTACTTTGCCAGTTTTGGTCTAGATACTTGCAATTTTATATATAGAGTATTCGATCACGTGGAATATGTTTTTAAACGAAAATTAGTTACAAAATGATCAAACTCGAAAAATTATCGTGCTGTTGGTCATTGGGGTATCAATATAACCGCAGTTTACTGATATATTTCTCGGCTTTCAAGAAATTACGGCTATTTTCTGATAAAAAAATCTTTGAACTACAAAATGAGCACCTGGCATTGAGGGAATCAGAAATATACTAATACTAGGTTATATTAACTATAACCCAATAGTTATGCAATAGATAAACATGTTCAGTTTCTTCAGTTCTAAGTTAATTCTATTTGAAGGTGATAGTTTCAATACTAATTTGATATTTTGAAACTTAACATGGAGAAAAACAATAGATCATTTCATATATATCTTTATACATACATACATAATATCAGAATTTCCCTTGCAACTCAGCTTTGGCATTGCCAATTACCCTTGGAAAAAGTATGTATCACCACATTCCCTCCAGCTATGAATTAAATTGTGCATATTGTGTTATTCAAAAATTACGCGTGGATAAAAAAGAACTTTTCTAAAAAAATGATTGATCTCGGCATTAAATGCCATAAAACACAAACAAACACATCGAAGTGGATGTTGAAGATGCTGAAGTATGTTTCGACGGAGAAATGACACTAGATTGCATTTTACGAACAAAAAAAAGTAAACTAAATATAAAATAAGTAGAATTAATCCATTAAAAGAAATATATTTCAAATCGAGAAGAAAAAGTTGGAATTAACCTAACGTCACTAAACAAACAAAGAAACAAATGGAAATCCCATAAAAGAAATAAATGTTTTCGAGTAAAGCTGAAAAAGACTAACGTAACGGCGGTAAAAAGAAGGTAGATGTTTTTTGAAACCATAAAAATAGAAGTAGAGGATTTGCTTTTTAAATCCTTAGTGTCTGTTTCCTTTGTGTTTTATTTTATTCTATTCTATTTTTGCTTGGTTTTCTTTTAAATGTCTTTTGTGTATCTTTTTTCATTCTGTTTTCTTGTATAAAGTGAGAAGCATAAAAGAGAGAGAGAGGGGGAGTGAGGATCAGGAAAAATTGATAGTCAATTTAAGATCATTAGAACAAAAATGTCTTTTTTTGGTTTTTTGCTTCATTCAAGTGTTGTTAATGTCGATTGCGGAATTAACTTTTGCTATTTGTAAGAATTGGAATAAATTGTTGGGCAATAAAAATGAAGAAAAAAAACCTAAAATCCAATATTTTCATGCTTTTAAAATTTGGGGTTTATTTTTATTATCTCTTATTTTATTGTTTTACTTTGCTTTTATGCTTTGGAATCAACCTGCAAAATATTTCATTGCTAGATATATATGAATATTTATATTTCTAATTTTTCCTGTGTTTTCATTTCTTTTGCATTGAAACATGCATTTTTTTAATACTACGTGATTGATTGATTGATTGATTGATTCGAGGCACAAAAATCAAATAGTAATTAACGTTTTTCCGTACTTCCAATTTCTATTATTTTATTTTTAGGATTTTTATCAAAAAGGAAAGAAAAAAAAATAATAAATTATAGTCAGAACGACAGACAAAAATAAAGATCAAATATTTTTCGATATTCTATTAAAACCGGACAAGTTATGCTATTTCAACGTATCTTTATAAATTTTAATATTCTATATTTTGTATAGTTCATATATTAAACAGACTATATCATTTCCATCTATTTATGAATAATCTATTAGCGTTATTTATAAAAAAGAAAGCGGGTTATTCCCTTATAATATGTGTATTTATATTTAAGCTGCGTTTTTTTATTAAAACAGGTTTGATTAAAAAGAACATATCTACTGCTTATTTTTGTTCTTTATTTTTTTCCAGTTATATACATATATCGATGGAAATATATACTGAGGGATTTTTTTCTGTCTGTGTTTGTGCATATGAGCGTGACTGAGTGTCTAACGAGAGAGAAACAAATAATAATGAGCTTTAGTCAAATGCAAGACCACATAACCCATCCTAATTATTCTATGTTTATTATTTCTCAATGTGGGAACGCAGGATGTCCTGTTTGTTTGTCTTGCCAGACAGCTTAATCACTTACTACACAATCTAAAATGGCAAACCTAAAACTGATTCTCTTATAAACGCAAGAAAATATTTCGTATGTCACGATTTTAGATTTCATGCATTTTCCCCCATGGACTCCGAAACGGCCGTACCTATATCCTTGAAAATTTATATAGATGTGCTTCATATGTTTGGAAGTTTTCTTAGATAAGCTTCGCCTCGGAAAACCTCTGATAATTATTGAAAATCGATAATCGGAAAGATCAGCTTCTATAACGAAGACCGTGGCTATGATCAAGAGTAACACTGTAAAAGTTGCCAATATGTACGCATAGCTGTGTCATAGGCCAGTAAATATATCGTTTTTTCACAACACGTGGTCTGCAGGTTCGAATCTCACTTGGAGTTTGGAATCGTACCAGCACTACGATTGGATGTTGACACATTAACCTTCGAGGTTAAAGTGTTTAAAAATGTCCATTACGCAGAGGCTTCGGTTAAGAGGGAAAATGTGTTTATGAGAAATCAATGCAAGTTGGTTGCGATAAGTTAAGACATTAAACACAAAAAAGAAAAAAGTCTTGAAAGCAAATCCTGAAAAAATCAAGAATTAAATAGAAAATATGCGCATGAAAAATAAGGAAAGAAACACGTTGTTATAAATTTAAAAGCTAGAAAAGAAAAGGACAAGTTTAAAGCTAGAAAAAATAGTACAAGGTTTTAAAATGATTAAAAAAATAAATCCATAATTTAAAATATTGTAGCACAAAGTTATAAAATACTATATTTTCTAACTTTATGCTGCAATATTTTAAGAAATATATTTTTTTCCATTTAATAGAATATGTACAGATGTGAATGCTGCATTATGCTTAAGAGCTTATAGTGGGTTGCCAGGCAAAGAAAAGAAAAAAACATTTGTACGTAATCTATCGCAAAATACCGTTGCATTAACTCTTGAGTTCATTTGGAAATGAAAGAAAAAATTACTACTGAATTCAATAGTAATTTTAAACAATGTTCGTATAAAGACACTACAATTGGTAAACAATTTTCTTCTAATGATAAAAAAATTATTTGCAAAGATAGATCAAATGATTGCGTGAAAAAATGCAGTGAAACGAAAAAGAAACGTAAATTACTTTTTATTTCATTCAGTTTATATAAATACTAGAAGTATTGCCCGGCCTTGATCGGGAGTTTATTTGGTGCTCCCTCTGTGATCATTTTGATATATGATTTTTTTTCAACTCAAAGATTTTTTTCTTTCTAAAAAAAAACTACCGTAGCTTTTTTTGAAAGCTGATAAATGAATAACGAGATGGTAGAAAAACATTACGCTAGCATTTGTAGATTACAAAAAACAACCAATATTATTATCATAAGAAAAAGAATTATCAAATGTCTTATCATCGATCATAGACATTTACTACAAATAATTAGTATTGTAAAGAAAACAATGAAAGTTTGTAAATTGAACTAAGCACACAAAGACAATGGCTGAATATTTGTAACATCTATATTTAAGCGCAAGAGTAAAGTATAACAATTAAGATTGTGGGAATAATAGAAACTTTCTGATCTTGTGAAAATTTTAACGCTAAAGTGGGTATAATTAATTTGAGTCCCTGATATTTAAATTGGTTTGTCTAAATAACTTGAAATAAATATATGGGGTTGAATGTTTTATGTCTCTGGTGTACTGTATATACTTAATCAAGCACAGATCCAGGGTCTGTTTAATGTGCTCAAGAAGCAGCTTTCTCCAAAACAGCCTTAGATATTGTCCTTCGTCCTTCCCGAAATTCATTATAAAAGCAATTTTAATCTTACGTATTTATTAACATAGAAAATCTTTATAAAGTAGCTATATTGTGTATCGAATTATCGCAGTATTGTCTTTATTTATATTATTATCTTTATTATTATCTTCACCACGTTTTGGCTATTAGACGCTTTGGGCTGTTCAGGTGATTGAACTTAAAAACTCCAAGTCGTAATCAGGAGGTTTTACAGAGCTTCGAACTTAACTCGTTATTCAACCGAAATTATTAAACGCAAATTATTAAGTGTCCTCTCAAGGGCGCAAAAAAACAGAGGATAAATTTTTTTTAAAGTGAAGATGATAATCAATGAAAGGTGACTACATAAAATTTGGCTGACAGATTATAAAAGCTTGTTTTATACAACTGAGTAAAATTGTTTTAAACCCATAGAAAAATTTCCCCAAATTAGTTTCTTTTGGGTGAAATGAATTATTTTCCTCCGTTGAGGTCGTCATTGCTTATTATTATTATTATCATTATTATTATTGTTATTATTATTATTTTCCTTTTCCTTTTCTTTTTCTTCTTCTAGTCCTTATTTTTCTTCTTATATTCCTTATTCTTTTTCTTTTTATCTTTCCTTCTCCTTTTTTCTATTCCTTCTTATTGTTTTTTCTTCTATTTCTTCGTCTTTTATTTATTTTTTTCATTTTTTACTACTTCTATTCTTTCTTCTGCTTTCATTCTTTTTTATATTCCTTTTTATTTTTATTATAATTTTTTTCTTCTTCTTCTATTCCTTCTTTTATCTATTTTTTCTGTTCGTTGTTTTTTCTTCTTCCTCCTCTTTCTCTTCTTTTATTCCTTTTTCTATTCTTTGTTTTTTTCCTTTTTTTTTCTTCCTCTATTCATTTTTCTTTCTCTTCTTCTTCTTCTACTTCTACTTCTTTCTCCATCTTCGTTTTCTTCTCATACTTCCGCCTTTTCTTACCCTCACTGTTCTTCTCTTCCATTTTCTTTTTTCTTTTTCTCCTTCCTCTTCTCCGTTTCCCCACCTTTATACTTTTTTGGCCTACCAAAATGAATGCATTTCCAACCGGAAGCACGATGTTTTTTCAAGAAAAAAAAACAAAAACCCAACCATCTTATAATATATTTATCCTTTTTCTAAATAATATGAATATTTAATGCATGCTTCCTTTCTTTCTCTTCCAAAACACATTTTTCACCATCTACACAGACAAAATAATTTTTCATTCTACCTGACAATGAGCCTCTTTTCCAGTTATATGCTGTGGGTCTAAAGGTCTATATCGCTCTAGATGTTTTATTCTGTGACCTACCATTAAGGTGGGAAAAAACAATACAAATAAATGTCAATACTTCCCCGAACGTCATACTATATTTTCCTCAATATTTTACATTTGTGAGAATTCAAGAGCAATAAAACCAATTTTAATAGAAGCATTATTGAGGCAGTAAATATTGTCGCAGTAAATAGAAAGTCGAATTGCAACTCGTCAGATTTGAGAACAAAGCTAGCATCCAAATTGTGGATTAAAATTGAAATAAGGAATAAATTAATGCAAGCAAATTTCGCTTGGGAAATGTTACGCAAAGATTTCTTATGATTTTATACACAACATTTTTCCAATTACACCCAGTCTTTACATGCCATTAAAAGTGCCATTAAAAGTGATTTATTTTCGGACTATTACTGGCTCATTCCTCTTATAGAATAAGGTTAGGTCTAGATACAATATCTGCGATAAAGTCTTGTGGTTAGAGAGAACAGCTTTCCTTGCTTAGAATTGTTAAATAGTCATCTAACAGACGAGTAGGTGAGCTCAGATTGGCAAGGCTGCAGCGTGTTTATTTACATAACGGTGTGGTAGAATCCAGTTTAATTGTTAGTAAGTTCGCTAGGGCATTTATGTTAATGATAGGGCACGCTCTAATTTGCCAGGCTGTACCAAGTTTATTTGCATATTTTTGTGATAGAATCTAGTTTATTTGTAGGTAGGCATGGCAGGATAATTATGTTAGGTGGGTTCTGATTGGTAAAGCGAAAGCGGTATTGAAGTTTATTCGCATACTTGTTCCATAGATGCCAGTTTATATCTAGTAGGCAAGGCAGGGCAATTACGTAAATGATTCTACTCTTTTCTAAGTCTCATAGCAAATAAATTCCCAACAATGCAACCGATGCTTAGTATGGGTCTACGCAAACGAGACACTAAGTATTACCAACCTCAGGCCTATTCCATAAAAACAACCACCCGGTCTACAGAAGCAGATTGTAATTTCCTTAATACTTGTTAAAACTCGTTTATAAAAAAAAGACAATTAATTAATAACGAAGTGTTTCTGTTGTCTAGGCCAGTGTAGCTACTTCGTTAAATACCTTCAGGTCGCACATTTATTAAAGCTTATAGAAAAGTTAAGTAAACGGTCGAAAATGTCATAGCTGTATCGAACAAATCGTTTAATACGCAAGATGAGGCAGCGTATTATTTAGAGCCACTTGATATTGTCGCAGTAAATATAAAGCTGAATTATAATTTGTCGAATTTGGGGACAAAGTTAGCGAAAATTTCTGCATCCAATTAGTTGATTAGTATTGAAATAACTAATTAATCTAACCAAATTTTGTTTTTACAGAAAATACTCTTATTATGATATACACAATTCTTTCAAACGCCTATTGCTTTTACAAGCCAATAAAAGTGATTGTTTCCAGTAACAAAACCTATATTTTTTTGCTTGGAATTATTATCTATCAAGAATAGAATATTAATCGTAGCATTTATATAGACAAATCAAGAGTAAAAATATACGTAGTAATGAATTATCATTTATAACTTTTATAAGTATTTTTACTTCAGCCATGTAAATGTACATGGTTTGTTTATTAAATAATGAGAAAATGTCAGGAGAGACATTAAGTATGAATTGATCAAACTGCTACTTCATGATGAAGTACATACATACAATATATTTTAATGTGATAAATATGTTAACCCCGTTCAAGTTATTGGAACACCCTATATAACATCAAATTGGGAAAGTTTAGAAATAGAAAAAAATACAGAGAGAAAATATCTGAGATAGAAAAAAAATCAAGTGAATTAAGAAAAAGAGTAACAGGAAGATAATTGTGTATAGAAAGACAGGAAATATATACATATAGATGAAAAGTTAAGATGTGTATATATAGGAAATCAGGAAAATAATCAGAAAAAAGATCAAGAAAAATGATGTGGAAAAATAAAATTAGAAACAGAAAGTTAAAATTTGTAAAGAAACATTGGGAAATACAGAGAGAAAGGATTGAAGATTACATTGGAAAATTAAAAGAAAGAAAAATGCAACCTGGTCTGAAATAAGCAAGCAAGATTTTTAAGCAAATATTTTGTCTTGCCAACAATTTCTTCACTAAGTCTTTTTACACCCAGAATTTCTCTAATTAGAAATTAAATCTCTCTAATTACCGCCAAGCTTTTACCATGAAGCAAATATGTAACATTTTATGGGTATTTTGATTAAACTCACAACGAAAATTGAACTGCCATTTTTGGTAACAGCGTTTACGACACAATAAATGTAATTAGGCCATCAAGTGCGCTAAACACATGATTTCATTAAACACACCATTAAGTTCAGGTCTTGAGTCGAGAATTGTGCAATGACTGAAATCCCGATTTCTGTAATTGACGTAAATTGAATTAAAATTAATGACTAGTTAAACTGAGATTTTGGGTTTAAACATGTAGCAACATAATTTCATTTAGAACTTAGCGATTTTATTCTGTTTCTCTCTACATGTTTTTTTCTGTTAATTTATCTTAACTATCTATACATCTATAGAAGTGAGTTAGTCTGTCAGGCGTTCTATTTTTGTGTCCGTGTGAGGAAGAGTCTCAATGAAATTACTCTGCAAATTATTAATCAAGAGACTGAAAATTTCATGTATGTGGTATTTCGGTCTGGAGAACAATTTCTAAATATTTTGAGTCGGAAAATTAGCGTCAAATTGAAAGATTGGATCATTGTGGTCTCTCCCATACTACTCTACCAGCTTTGGATCTAGAGACTTGAAATTTGAGATATGAGTATTTACACATGGGAAAACAATTTCGAATTGGCTTTGAGTCGGAAAAGTCGCTGCTAAGGGATCAAAACTTGGAATAACAAAGCATTTAGACCACCGAAACTTGCATATCACAATAGTCACCTACATTTAAAAAAGATACAATTTGAATTGAAATTTGGAGTAGTATCTACCGTTTTACGAACCTATTGCATTAATAACATCTATACCACAATTCTACTTATCACACAGTTTCTTAATTACTTACTTAGTACGATTGTGACCGCAGAACAAAAGCTATTTAAGATATACGCATGTAGTTGTGTGAGCTCGCCCATACACATGCATGAACATTTCTAAACTTTATATATGTCGAGTGTTACCCCTCTCGAGTTCTCGGTCGTGGTACGCTGTGCTGGCATTATATACCGTCACTATCATTCATCTCTGTATACTGTCTCCTTTATTGATACATTACGTATATAACCCATATCTATCTCCAAGTCTTCCTTAGTGCTCCTTCCGGACCACTATATATATGTGGATTCAAATGTCAATCACAGATTCGGTTTTTTATCATTCTTTTTAATGGCTATTTTCTTAGTGGAAGATGAAGGAAAGCGAACATTGCTCTTTTCATGGATTTTTCGAAGCAAATAACAACAAAGAGATTAACTAATGTCTATAGAGAGAGAGCGATAACTGTAGAGACACACACACATAACACATATACATATGTGTATGTGTTTATATATATGTATATATGCTTATATATGTATATATGTGTGTATATATATGTGTGCATATATATATATTTATGTGTATATATGTGTGTATATATATAATCAAAAGCCTCAAATTGAGCTATATCTCTTGAATAATGTTTATTCAAATATCGGTTGCATAAATATCCTATTATCAGAGGAATCACTGAACTGTAAAATGTGGACATTAAAATCGAACTACCTGAGTTCAAATAATTTACATCCACTTACAAATATTTGAAACCGGTTAACGATTTCACTCTTTGAAAAGATTGGCAAAATATGTGTGAATGGTACGTTGAGTTTTAGTAACGATGTGTAGGATTTAAAAATGTTCATACCCATATTTAAATCTTTTCTGTTAAACATTTAGTCACTTGTGGATTGTCTCAAGAAAATTTCAAATACGTTCGTTCTTTAACTCTGATTGTTTGATGTGTTTTTCGGCATATAAACCTTTTCGACCATTTAATGCCGAGAACGATCATTTTTAACAAGCATCTTTTTTTTATCACATTGACTTGAAATTACACAAGTTGTACTATTTAACCCATAGCTGGGAGAAACATGGATATTCATATCTTTCCCAAGCCCGAAGGTGAACGTAAAGTTATGGTGTTTGTGAAGACCCTTAAGTTAAGATGAAGACACGCGCTTATCTTGGTGAAAAGATAACACAAAATACTTAATTCTACAGATTCAGTATTTTCCCCTTTTATTGACAAATGACTGCACGAGAACAACAGTCTTAGTTGTGTTTTGCTTGCTGCTTAGTGCTGCTTCTAATTACAGTGTCAGTACGATCATAACTGCGTCCTGCCGCCCAGGATTGTCAAGTATATGGGTGAGTCACCTAACGTGGTTACTAACAAATCTTTGAAAGGAGAGTCATTCGTTCATCCTGCCGATATCTGCTGCATGTCGAAACCTGTGTGGTTGCTTTGGCGCGATCACTTTCTGTCTATTCTCTCTATCTCTTCCTTGGTACTGATTCTGCCCCGTATATATCTTCCTTGATCTCATTAAAATCCGGTATATTCAACCTCTTCAGACAATTAGCGGCCATTTACCATTTCCAGATGTCTAGGGTCAACCAAAAGACCGAATTTTGGCTTGCGTTTGAATTTCAGTCTCGCCATATTCGCATAATAGACTTTGGTATTTTTTTTGACGTCATACTAATTCACTTCAAGTTCAAATTTACCTGTGCCTATTATATTTTCCATCGTCTGCATTTTTTTTATCATTGTTCTAATCTTCGTGGGGCGTCGGACTCCTCAATAATGCTACAAACTGTACGACTTGGTTTGAAGTCGTGTCTTACGATTTCAGAGTTAATCCTCTGTCGAAAGTGGACTTCATCTCTTTGTATCTGGTGACAGAGACGTGACAAGCACACTCCGGGCCGCTTCGTTCATTGCTGGCAAAAGTGTATTAGAATAGTGTTGACTATGAAGAAAAATAAATTCTGAAGCACAAATGGTCTTTCGTTCAATAATTTTCTTATTATATGGATAAAACCACACCTCTTAGTTGAACTTACGATAGCGTCGGCTCATGCCGGCTGATAATGTTACATTACCATACACGGCCCAAAAAGGCCTGGCGTAGTAAAAGAAAACTAATACTTTTGGCGTATTATAAACTTCCATTGATTTTATTAAAGATTTATCTAAAAAGAGTAAGGTTGCTGTAACTATGCTCTTTTGTCAATGAATAAATAATGTTTGACTTTATACGCAGATTTTATCAACTTCGTGAGGCCTTACGCTGTAATACCCTTACAGCGTGTTTAAGCACTTTGCTGAAATGTGCCTCATTCAATGGTGAAAACCACAAGAATATAGTCAACTGTTATAGTAGATAATTGTAAACATTGATACATCAGAGACTGAATACAACAATGTAGAACAAATAAAAGGATTAATACAAAAACAAGAGTTCAAACCCCTTCATTTTGATCAAGCTTTCTTTAGGACAAACTCCTTTCTATGAATCTCCCCCTGTCTCTAAGCTACTGGCTGAATAATCATAATACTATTCTTCTAACATATTCTAGCGGCAATACAAACGCTAATCATCACTAAGCTAAAAATTTCAATCTAGTCTAGATATAATTTTTTTGTAGAAATGCAAATCACATAATACACTGATATCCTTTTAACATTGGATAGATACTAAAAGCTAATGTAAATAACAAGCTATACCAGAAACATACATATAGATCACATAATACACCGGCACCCTTTTAACGTTGTTATAGAGCACAAACTAATGTAGATCATAAGCTATGGGAGAAACATCTATGTAGATCACATACTACACTGGCACATGTCTTTCTTTTGTTTCTATTAATAAAAACTAATGATACGAATTTGGACAAATACCCTTTGGATAGGTATGAATCCTCACTTTCCCTCCAGTTATGGGTTAAATAATGAACATTGTGTTATTCAGAAAACTAAGTGTGGACAAAAGTATTTTTATCAGAAAATTATTATTCTCGGCATTAAATGACCTAAAAAGGTTGATATACCGTAAAACACAAACAAACAAACATAAAGAAATGAGAATCTGATATCATTCTTGATTTTATTATTCAAAAATAAACTTTTTGTTCAAAATAGAATTGTTTGTACTATAATTTCTTTTACGTATTCTGTAAGTATTTTTTTTAATTAATATGTTACAGTTGGAAAGATCATCACGGCAGGTAAAGCTTTCCATAGTTTCACAAAAGGTTAAATTTATGTCAAACCATAATATCGAGTAATGTTAACTATGCATAAAAAGCAATCCTTCACGAATAGACAGCCCCGGCAGTTATTAATAAAGAAATCCACCGGGAGAAAAATGATTGGAAAATCATGAGGGAGGGATTATATAGATAGGTTCATATTAGACAGTAATTTCAATTTAAATACGCCCCGAAGAAAGAATGTTAAATAAACAAAAGAATCGGTAGGTAAATAGAAAAACAAAGAATGGGAAATTCTGATGTCATATTTGATTTAAGAAATGCTTTTTACTTGACTTTAGAGACAATTCTGTTGAATCAATATTTATTCCGAGATAGAATATAATATGTGTACACGAATTAGTAATAAATGGTTTCAGTATTTTAACCCTTAGTTCATTTTTTACTTTAATATGTTTCTTCTTCTTCTTCGTCATCTTCTTCTTCTTCTTCTACTACTACTACTACTACTACTACTAATAATAATAATAATAATAATAATAATAATAATAATAATAATAATACGACTGCTGCTGCTTCTTTTCTTCTGTTCTTTTTCTTTCTTCTTTCTTTCATTTTTTCTTCTTTTCCTTCTTCTCGTCCTTTCTTTCTCTTTTTCTGTCTTCTCTCTCTTGTTTTCTTTGTCTATTTCTTTTTCTTCTTTCTCTTAATTTTCTTTTTTCTTTCATTTTTCTTCCTTTTCTTTTCCTTCTTGATCATATTTTCTTTCTTTCTTCTTCTCCATCTTCCTATTCGCTTTTCTTCACTGTTCTTTAACCTCTTCTCATTTTTCTTTTCTTATTTCTCAGTTTTCTTTTCTTATTTCTTCTTCCTCATATTCGTCCTATCTTCTTCCTTCTCTAATCTCCCCTCTTCCCCCTCTCTAATATGTTCTTGTCTTCGTTCTTTTTCCCTTTCCTCTTATTAGTTTCTTTTCTTTTCCTTTTTTCTTCTTTCTTCTTCCACTTTTTTTTTTGTTCCTTCATCCTCTTATTTGTTACTTTCTTCTTCTTTCTTGTTTTTCTCACTCTTATTTCTTCTTCATCATCATCATCATCATCTTCTTCTTCTTCTTCTACCCCGTCCATTCTTATCTTCTTAAATATCGTCCAATACTACTCATCTTTTGTCTTTTAGGACTAAATTCTCTGTTCTCTCTTCAATAAATCAACCTTTCACCGTCTCTCCTAACTTAAATGCATTATTTACTTATTTTCTGCTCTTTATTATTGGTATTATTCTTGTTATTTTTATCTTTATTATCATTATTGTTATCGTTATCATTATTATTATCATCATTATTAACGAAGCTGTTCCTTCATTTGGTATTAAATCGGTTTTCCACAGATTGAATATTGGCAATTCATATTTGATTATTTGTTGTTAAATTTATATTTTGTAAAAAAAGGTTTCTGTTAATCAGAAGAAAAATAATAGACGTGAAAAAATAAGAATAAAAAGAATGACTAGCATGATTAAATAGAAAAAGAAAGAGAAGAAGCAGAAGAAGAAAAAGAAGAAGAGATAAAGGGAAAAGAAGAAAAAGAAAAAAGAAAATGACTAACATGATTAAGTAGAACAAGAAAGAGAAAAAATCAGAATAGAAAAGAAAGAAGAAAAAAGAAGTGATAGATGAAGAAGAAGAAAAAGAAAGAAAAGGAAGAAAGGAAATTACTAACATGATTAAATAGAAAAAGGGAGAGAGAAAAAAAGAAGAAAGAAGAAATAGATGAAGGAAGACGAAAAAGAAGAATAACGAAACAAACGAGAAAAACGAAAAAAAGTAGAGAAACAAGTGCTAGGACAAAGAGAAGGGAAAACAGAAGAAAGGATGAAATAGAAGAACAAAAAAATTAAGAAGAACAAAAGAAAAAGAAGAACAAAGAAAAAGAAGCAAAAAAAAATATGCGATGATCGAAGAGAAAAAGAAAAAGTACGAAACAGAAGAAAATGAAGAAAAAAGAAAGAAACGCCAGAAGACGAAGCTAGAAAATTGAGAAAAGAGAAAAAAGAAAAAAGAAGAGAAACTAGAAGAAAAGAAAGAAGTAGATGGGAAAGAAGAAAATTAAAACGAAAAGGAAAAAGAAGAAGAAAAAGAACATACGTATATCATAAGCCAAAATAGAAATTAAAAAAAGAACGAAGATTCAGGCTCGATCAGAAAGAACGAAAAGCGCACCAGAAAAATGAAGAATAAAGAATAATTATAAAGAATAAAAATTACGAAAATCATGATGCAAAAAAGTAATATAAATAATAGCAAAGAAAAAGGTAGAAAAAGAAATGAACAAAAAAATTAAAAAAAGAGGAATACAAGAAGGAGAATTTTTTAAAGGAGCATAAAAAAGAATGAACGATGAAGATATGAACGCGAATAGAAAGAATAAAGTTAATTTATTGATTCTTCTTCCTTATCTTATTTTCTGAATTCTCCTTAAAATAAAGACAAAGAAATTAATTGAAAAAGATTAATTAAGATAAAGAACGAAGATGGGCGGAACGAACGAAAGAATAAAAGCGAAGAAGGCAAAATAACACAAAAAATATTAGTGGCAATAAATGACATGAAAATATAAAACTATCACATGCTGGTTGAACTTATGGAAGGGAAATTTTAATTAGAAACAAGATTGTTTAAAAAGTGAATCACAAAGGATTGATTAGATAATATTTACAGCAAGAATACATTAAAATCTGCGTTTAACAAAGTCGACTTGATTTCAAGCTAATGGCGTTTATTTATTTATTTATCTAATTTTGGGGGGTTCTTTTTTTGTAGTGACGGGAGAATAAATTTTCGTATCAATTCAACGTGATTTTATCAAAATCCTGATTCTCTGGCTCTGAAAAGGTCTCATAACATGTAATCCAGTATGTTTATTGCTTGTCATATATACACTATAGCGAAGACCGTCGTGTGTTTATTTATTTACTTATGTATTTATTGTGTCATGCTCTGATGAATTAAGGCTAAAACTTGTTACCAGGATCGGGATTCAAATCCAGACAATAAGACCGTCAATTTCCTGATGCTCTATCAACTGACCCATTAAAGCTGAACAATATTTCCGCTTATTTTCTGTCGTCAATCATTAAAAACAAGAAATACAAATTACATTTTAGATTGGAAAAGTTACGGAATATTTTCTTATGATTTTATACACAGTCTTTTAAAAATATAACGTCTACCGTATTACAGGTCATTAAATGTGTTTGTGTTTTTCATGACAACATAGCCTATGAGATTAGAAGTTAAAAACAGATATATATTTTGGTTTAACTAAGAAAATATACATTTTATTTTCGGTTCTATTGGTTTTGTCGTCATTCAAATACAATTTACTATGAGAGAGTCGTATCTTCTGGGCAAAGCAAAGATACAGTTCGCTTGCTCATGCTTGTTCACTAACCAGGCCTACAAATCAAATGTCTTGGATTGACATAACGCGTGCGCAAATGAGGTTAATCAGAATGAATATTCTTATTCATCGCACGAGATTGAGCAAGAATTTTTTAAAAAAGCAAGATTTTTTTTGCAAAACAGTTGGTTTCTGAGTCTCATTAATACGAAATCTTTAGAAAGAAAAGCCAGAAACGAGAATGAGAGCGAGAGCACTTGATCTGTACGAATTTACAGTCCATTTTTCTATTTTCCTACTGGATGCTAGTTGGTGCTGGTGTACTATTAGATATATGTACCATTGTGATGTACAGAAACTTAAACCTAGACTAGCTGGAAAAATACAGTTCAGGGGTTGCCGGCATTGTATGTAACCTATGTTCATGTGTAGAATGTATACTAATGTATATAAAGGGATGTACCAGAAACACGGATGTAGATCACGTACTACACCGGCACACGCAAGTTTATGTAGACACCTAACGAAATGTTATGGAGATTTATCCATGCACTCAGAATTGACTATACCAATCACTATACTAACATTGGGGCTATTATGTTCAGGAAGAAATATGGAGTCATAACGCGAGACTACAAACTGTCGTTAACAGACGGATTTACCGACAACTCTATTCTGATTTGTAGTTAATACGTATGTAGAATTACGGTGGTGACTCAGACATTATTATTACTTTCGCTATAAAATATCTTAAGTTTTGTCACACTGAGTTCTGCGCATTCGTGCTTATAGTTGGTGCAGTTGAAATCCCGTGTTCAAAATTTGAAACATTTTGCGCCATTTTTCTATGTATGCTTAACCAAAGCATCAAGGAAGATGAGATTTCTATGCTTAGAAGGAGTTTCAGGGGCTGAAATTTATCGGAGGCTTTTATCACAATGCGCAGACAATGCATCACGTGTAGAACTGTTTTTGAGCGGAACGGGGAATCTAAAAGTGATACACGATTAGGTAACAGGGTGCTTAAAGCGAAGATTCAGCAGTTCGACTGATGGTAATGGCCAACTGGTAAGTTACCTTTGATAGCGTAGCTTATTCTTTACATCTAGGTATTTGGTTGGACCAGTGTGACACACGACGAGGGATCAGGGCGTTTGTAATCCTCTACCACGCAGGAAAAGATCTACTTAGCTCAGTAGGTGGTAATAGCAATCCGGTGAGTTATCATTGATAAGAAATATTGTTCTTTGCAGTTAGGATATTTGGCTGGAGAAGCATGGCGCACAAAGTAGGAACAGGACCTCTGTCTGCCAATGATGAGAAGATTGGTGGAGAAATGGCGAGTAGATATATTTTAGAAGCGACTATATAAGTTGTAACGAGAAAAGAAGATTGTACATCAAAACAAAGTGGATATGTTCGGCAAGATCGGCGAGTTATGTGATTGATAAGGTAGCTTGTTATTTGGATATAGGTAGTTGGCTGGACCAGCAGGATGCAAGAAAAAAGGAGTGGGACGTCTGTCATCCTCCGCCACTGGTGAGGAGATTCAGCAAGCTCGACAGAGAATAATGGCGAACTGGCGTCTTGACATCCATAAGATTACCTTTATCTTCTGTAGATTGGAAATGACTCTGTTTTTTAAATCATCAACGATAATTCCAACCAATCATCGCCGGATAATTTGTTACTGATCCTCGAAGCTGCATAACAAGCTAGATTTGAAAAAAATATAATCATACAGAATTACACACTATTCATTTGGAAATAAAACCTCGTTTTTTTTTTATTCCAAAATCAGCAACATGTTTTTTAAAGAGCTTATAAAATAACACAGAAAAAATAGATATATAAAATGCCATTGGCCAACATATCTGTCTATTTTGTCTGCACCACTACTCTTTAGCATTGGAAGTTTAAAACGTCAGAAATAAGCAAACCAGCGATCAAACAGGAAAGAAGAGCAAAATATCAAAGGAAATATCAAATAGTACAATATAACAAAAATACGAAAGATAACTTTTGTTTACTTGACGACATTAATCATACGTGTATATTTTGTCAATGTCGCTACTCTAGGGTTTTAAAAGGTTAAAACGAAAACGACAATAACGAGAGAAAGAAAAAAGAAAGAAAGAAAGAGTGAAAGTAAATGAAAGAAATTGAGAAAGAGAGAAAGTAAAAAGAAAGAAATTATGAAAAAAGGAAGAAAAAAAAAGAAAGAAAAAGAGAGAGAGAAAGGAAAAGAAAAAAGAAAGAGATATCATGAAAAAAAGAATTAAAAAAGGGGAACGAAATTACGAAAGAAAGAAGTATATTATAGAAACAGGTAAAGACTTATAAAAAGTAACCAAAAGAAAAGAAAAAAAAGAAGAACGAAAGAATGGAGGAAAGAAAAGGGGGAAAATGAACAAACAAAAAGATAGAAATGTATAGAAAAATGTTAGAAAGAAATAAAGGTAAATGGATAAATGAATAAATAGATGAAGTGAGAAAGAAAAACCGAAAGAAAGACAAAGAGACAGATAAATAGAATTAGATAAACATCTCGTATAGAGAAAAAATATAGATAGATATATAAAAAACAAAATTGTAATAGAAATACGTAAATAATGTAATTGGTAAACAAGGAAAGAAAGAAAGAAAGAAAAAACAAAAATGTGGGGAGAAAGAATAAAGAATGAAAATATAAAATAAAGGCATAAATAATGAATGAAACAAAGAAGGAAAGAGGGAAAGTAGAAAAGAAAGAAGTAATGGAAGAAAGGGACAAACAAAAATAAACTAATAAATTAACAATGGAAAGAAAGAACAAAAGAAAGAGATAAAGAACGAAAGAAAGAAAGAAAGAGATAAAGAACGAAAGAAAGAAAGAACA
>JAYKTE010238446.1:0-11982 GCA_036873565.1 Xipholeptos notoides | reverse complement strand
AATGACGTTTTTGTTATGACGTATTATTATGACGAATTAGTCATCTTTGGAAACGAGGCTTTAAAGCAAGCAAGCAAACAAACAAGCAAACAAGTTCGATACAGTTCTAGTATAATAAGAGATATTACTTTTCTTTGTGTTTTACGGCATATCAACCATTTTAGGCCATTCAATTATTTGTTTGTTTGTCTTTTACGGCATATCAACCATTTTAGGTAATTTAATTGTTTGTTTGTTTGTTTGTTTGTTTGTTTGTGTTTTATGGCGTACTACGATTCCGAAGTCCGACTGCCTATCCACTGGGCCAATCCAAATCTGTGTGCGTCTTTCTCTTCATTAAATGATTCTTAGTGCACTCGCACTCACTAGACTTTTCATGCTTGTACTCTTAACAGTCAACGCTTAACACATATTTCCATGTTCCAATTTTTTCGCATGAATGCCATGGCGTAATTCGAAACCTCGTCGACCAACAAACGAATCCGACACTCGTGTTGTGAAGATGAAAAAAACCATCTCTATTTGCAACAAACACAAAATTTGACTGGACTTGAATAATTACGGCTTCTTCGAAACTTACGTAGAGAATAAACGACTTTCTTTAGGTGATAAACGGGAGTAGGAAAGGTATGAATCCCCCCTACCCCCCCACTCCCTCCAGCTATGGGTCAAATAGTGTCATTTGTGTCATTGAAAAAACTGTGTGTACAAAAACTAACGTTTACCCCCAAAAAAACTGACTGCCTGACGAAGCACATCGGCGCGGAAACCCAGGGTCGTAATCATAGCATATACATATATATATATAACTGCTCTATTTTAATAATATTGAGTACTCTTTTTTTGTAATACAGCAACAAACTTAGACTCTTGCCCAAATTAATTTTGGGCGGAACCTAAACACATATGCATATATATATATACATATATATATATATATATGTATATTAGTTAAGTGTAGACACGGGTGTCAACAGCCTTCGGCGACTGTCAGTTTCTCGCCTGCGTGGTCATCAGGCCGATGAAGGCTGTTGACCCCCGTGTCTACACTTAACTAATATACACGCTCTATCACTGATATTGAGCACTCTAACTATGAATTTAAGCAACCTTACTACACAGATTAATATATATATATATATATATATATATACTCTGTGTGTGTGTGTGTGTGTGTGTGTGAGTGTGTATGTGTGTGTGTGAGTGTGTCTGTGTGTGTGATATTTTTACAAGTCCAGCTACTCTATATATTAATGTGTTTATTCATTACCAACTCTTTAACACTCTGAATGAAAAATAAATATGTTAACTCTTTGGACCCTGACCAAGCAAAATTACCAAATAATCAATCAAAGCCGTTCTATTAGAGGACCATGGAGAGCCGAAATATCGGCCGTGTCGTTATATGCCTTAGGTCGCCATGAACGATTTATCGGCCCTTTAACAACTATTTTTTTTAGCGATGGTGTCATTTATAATGAAATGAAAGTTTATTTTTTGTTAAATTTTCAATTGAGCATTTGATTCATTTAAAGCTAATATAGGACTCTGGGTGCCAGGTCTGTTTTGAAAATTGCATCTCAACTGGCTCTCTCTGAAGAGCCTTCATCTAAGTATGACCACTACACTTGATTTAAAAGGGTGAAGGTTTGTGTTATTGCTTGGAGCCTGGTGATTTTAATAGACTAGGGTAGGATAATCCGCTACTTGAGTATATTAAAATTGAAGCGCTCCTACCTCAGTTTGGTGCTATAGCATACGGTTCATTTAATTGATATCAAATACTAAATTCTCAATATAAATTGAAAATTATTATTGATTTTATTAGCAGACTGTTGTCCTCATCTCTATCTTTTTGGCCAACTTATTCGCTGACCATGTCACGTGGTTAAGTTGATTGAAACGTAGTATAATATCACCTATAAAGATAAATACAACAATCCGCTAATAAAATCAATATTAGATTATGAAGCCTAATCTCAATTAATTCAAAATAAATGTAATAAATAACATTTTCTTTTCTAATTAGTCTCGGCTATTTCTTTTAATTATCTTCGTTTAAATAAGACGAAGTCATTCAAACGTGAAAAACATACTAGAGTTATATTCTCTTTTACGTATTTGTAAAATATGTCGCAGGTCCAGAAAGAATGATATTATATCAAATAAGCAGGCAAGTAAAGTGGGTATTCAACCAGATTCATTATTGAAAAACATAATGTGTAAATTTCTTCATACTAAGAGATTAAGGTGTTCTGGTGTTATATGTCAGTATATATCATGTATCAGTACATCAGGGATTTTTCCTTATTGCATTTTTGGTATCTTATTTCTCTAAGAAGAACTGATATATTTTTTTTTATTTTCCTTTTTCATCTATTTTTCAACCATTTTATATTTTATGATCATCGTAATATCTGCATATTGTTTGGCTAAGTACCCATGATTGAAATAAATATGTCCATATCATTCAAAATGAACGCATACAGTTTGAGATTGGCAATTTACAGAGATCAGTTGTCTTGAAAGTATGTGCTCACTACTGACACAACAGAATTGATTTATTGTATCCACTCAGTGGTATAATTCACATGATATTTGTTGTCCCAAGACAACTCGCTTATAAGACGGAAAAAGGATTTGCAATATAACATCATCAATCATGTCAATTGAATTTCAAATTATCTGAGTGGAACATTTTCTCAGATTTACGAACCTCTGAAATTTCCTTTGGGTTTCTGAACCTCTAGAATTTCCTTATATTTCTGAATCTCTAAAAAAATTTCAGATTTCCGAACTGCTAAAATTTCATCATATCTCTGAACCTTTAAAATTCCATCGGATTTCCGAATCTCTAAAGTTTGCTCAGATTTCTGAAACTACAGAATTTTATCAGATTTCTGAACCTCTAAAATCTCTTCACATTTCTGAAACCTCAGAATTTTATCAGATGTTAGAACTTCTAAAATGTCTTCAGATTTCCGAACTTATAAGATTTCCTCAGATTTCTGAAACTCTAAAATTTAATCAGTTTTCATTTTAAATGGTTCTAAGTGAGCATTAGATTTTTTTCTTAGCCTTATTTTGTGCCTGACCTTTTAATTACGTTACTTTTAGATTTTCTTTTCTTTAAACGCTTTTACTTTTAATAAATTGTATTTGTCGAATAGAGTTTTCTTAATCTTTAAGACGAGGATTCATAATTTGTGTATTGATTTTGTT
Organism: Xipholeptos notoides; assembly: GCA_036873565.1. Taxonomy (NCBI): domain Eukaryota; kingdom Metazoa; phylum Mollusca; class Cephalopoda; family Idiosepiidae; genus Xipholeptos; species Xipholeptos notoides. Next base: position 8,760 of record JAYKTE010238446.1, on the reverse strand, counting down.
TTTGTTGACAGTAGTAATCATCTTTATTATTTTTATTTTACGAACCTTTCGGCCAATGGACCCGGGACACAACGAACAAGTCAAGGGAATTTCAATTTATTTGTGTGGAAAATATCCTCAGAGTTGACAAACGATGTGGTGTTTTTTAATGCTTACTGATTCTTATCCTACACCTAATGTTGTTTTTTGAAATTTATTTAATTTGCTTTATTAAACTTTTAATTCTTATTTTTTTCCATAAAATGTTTTATTTCAATAATTTCTTTATCATTTATATCTATAATTTTAGGAAAAGAAAGAAAAATGAAAGAAAAAACACATAACAGAATAACTTTTAATTTGAAGTATTTATGTTGGCTATTTCATCCCAACTCTTGCAAAGAATTGTCAGAAGAAAAATCCTGTCGGTTCTTTAGATAAAAATTGATGTGTCTGTCATATTTTGATAAAGCAGAGAAACTTTTCATGGTAAATTTGTTTTCGGCATTCATTTTTTGATTAAAAATAAATCAAAAACAATTCAAAGCACATAAGATATAGCAATGGGAGTTTTAAGTACCTACTTTGCAACAAATATAAATAGAACCCGTTATTTGTCTGACGAAAGATTCAACGTAACAATATGAAAATAAAAATGTCAAATTGACAAAGACAAACCAAATTTAGCACTGTCAAAAAAGACTACAACACATTTTATCTAAAGTGAATTTCATAAATATCAAATAAAGTCATGTTGATTTGATTTTAAGTGAAATATTTTAAAATGCACTGTTTTTTCTCTTATTAATTAAAGTCTGTGATTTGTATTTGGCAATTCAAATTATTTTGATTTTTCTAGAGAAAAAGTTGATAAACAGATAAAAGAAATATAACTAATATATCTACATATCATTTATTTAATATTTTTCCTTCCTAACTACAAGTTCCTAAATATTTTTTCTAATGAATGCTTTATGCCAATTTTCAAAGACAATTACATTCACTTAATATCATTAAGAAATGTGTAAATATGTTAAATGCTTAAAATAAATTCAAATACTTTAAATATATTATACAAAACTCGTTTAATATTAAGAGTAATATCTCAAATTTTAGAAAGAAAATTAAAAACTGTAATTAAGATTTTAGAAAACATAAAGATTTACAATCACAAAACTCGTATATACATCACAATAGGCTCCGGATCGCCTGGAATATCTATTTATAAACAATTAGTAAAAGTTATCTTGAAAAGATTTATAGAAACAAATATAAATAAAATGACTGTAACCTAAAATACGCTAAAGCAGATTGGAAATAAATGAAAGTAACAATAACAATAGAACCAACAAAGGAAAAAAAATCTCCAAATAAGGAACTTTGATTGAAAAACAGAGTTACGAAGCAAATGATTCGGGAACAACAATGATTTACTGAATTACTCATATATACGTTTCAAGAAAAATAAAATGAAGTATTAATCAGGTTGAAAAGGATTTAATGCCGTTGTTTCTTTTTCTGAAATGTATAACAAAGCATGGAATAATGGATATATAAATAAATACATTTAATATGCTTTTAAAGCACGATATGAAATTCATTAATATTTTATGTTATCACATTTTGATGGAAAGAGAAAAACTTTAATTCAAAATAAAAACATTTTTTCGTCCAGACTGTTAAAAACCACCTGATAAATATAACATTTGGAATTATAAACACTATATGTATAACGCAGTATGAATTGTTAAAATTTCAACATAATGTCACGCGTCTCATTTTAATCAAGATTATTTCCCACGTCTTCGATTTTAAAACAAACTGATCAAATAAATCGTATGCAAATGGAAAACACTGCAATTAAATAAAGTCATAAAGCATCAAATATATTTCAAGCTATTTTTTTTTAAATTTTCTATCTATGATATATTCGCTTTTGTAGACAAAAAATGTCTTTTTTTCTTTCTACAATACTTTCAGTTTATCCATTTATCACCACAATATCGCGATAATTTAAAAAAAATTATACCAAAATCGAAAATAATAATATGATTATGTCTGATAAGATTATCTCGAGACGCTCAAGTTATGAATAACTAATTTTCTTCACAGAATTTCTTTTCATGCGTAATGGACGAATATATATTTTGCTGGGTTTTTTGCTACCTTGATTTCATTTCTTCATTTATACCGAAAGAAAAGAACAAATCTATGCATGGCTTCATGTTTTAAAGATGGCATTCAGTTGTAAAAGTATGTATTGTTATACGTAGAATCTCTGGTTTGTTTTTGAAATACTCTTTTAAGAAATACGAATGCACTTGGAAGTGTTTTGGTTAAGATACAATATGTTAAAAAATCAAGCAAAGTAAATAAGCGGTTAGGGTAGAACCTGTGGAAATTCTGCAGTAGTTGAAATATCAGAAAGTTAATTTAATATTCTTAAATTTAAACAAATCTGAGAAGGCCCGAAGGGTGATTCGTTCGAAACGTTGTAAGAAAATAATATGGATGAGGAAAATAACCCGAACAATACTATTAGAATGTAAAAACACAATTGTAAAAAATCGAGTGGTTAATCGATTTTGAATATATTTATATTGAATTTATATATAATGAAAATAATAATTCTAAAACATCAATAAAATTCAGATTAATTTTTTATATTCAGCTACCGTTCAAACATTTCACTTTATTAAACAGTAAAGGGCATATAGATATGAGTTATTTTTTAATATATGCACTGATATATACCTATCTATATGAATATATATATGTTTATATATAAATATATATATGATTTGTATATATATATGCCCGTGTACATGTGTATATCTACGTGTGTATCTACTTACGTATGTACGTGCATAAATTTCTTTGAACGTCAATTTTTTTAAAGCTTTTTGAGTGTGCAGTATATATGTTTTTTAAATCGGCAACACACAGTCTGTTTCTAAGATACAAGATCAATTTTTTTCAACTTTAACATATTTCAATTCTTTTGATAGAAATTCTATGTACATTCATTTTTTAATGCTCGCTTTCCAACTAACTTCTTATACAGCTGCTCTAATAATCGTTATAATATAGAAGTGTTTATATAAAAGATTTTGGAAGAAAAAACAAAGCAAAAATAACATTCCAAAGGAAGCGATAAAAACATTTTTCAAAACAAAAAAATATTGTCCGTCTTTACTCCATTCTGAACGTGAATATTGAGAATAATATCAATCTTAAATAGATTTAATGATTATGAGTTTAAGAACTGAACTGTTTAAATTGATTTCAATAAATAAATTGCTGACAGGTTATCATTGTCTTATTTAACATATAAACAGTTTTATATAATATTCTTTTGGTTTTTTTAACGAGTATCTTAAAAACTAATAACATTGTCAAAATATATGAGCTACGATGATTATTCCGATGATTCAAGTTACTCAGACTTATACTCTCAATTTTATTTGCATATTCATAATGAATAATGCTTGTCATATTTTATGAGTCAAAATGCTTGTTATTGTTCAATTTAATCTGATTTTTTTTTATTGCTATAATAAGGACGGGTGTCGCTTCTGAATCTATGGTATGATTTTATATTATTATCACTGATTGAATTATTCGGATTTGTCTCATTTGTATTGTTATATTCAAGATGGTTAATACTTGAGTGAATTTATGAAATGAGGTCTGGCTTCTTTAAAAATACGATTGTCGATCCAAATTGTAATTGTCAGATTTAATAAATTGAATTTCGATTGCTAACATTATTCAGGTTATACGAACTTTAACTTTATTGACAAATTCTTAAGATTATTGTTGGTTTGAAATTGTAAGATGATATTTTATATTTATCATTGTTCATGTTATTTGTAGTTCTACTCTCATCCTCTAGAATGTATATTAAATCAAAATATATTTACCATTCATGTAAAATTTTCAAAAATAATGTCCATATTGTTACTTTATAACAGATAAAGAAGTAAGCTATCTATACAGAAACGTTTTCGAAGATTGATTCAAAACATAGGAGGAATGATTCAAAAACTTTTGGAAAAGTGGAACTATTTTCAAGTATATCATATCACAACATTACTTTATTTTACGAAAATTGAAGTATTACTGATGTATTTTCTTTTATATTTTTTACATTAACAATGAACCATTGTTAATGAATCATATAATGTGACACTCATATTTCTTTGTATTCATGATGGCTGAAAAAAGGAAAGAGGTCACTGACACAGAGTTGTTTCATTGGTTTCTTCCTATTAATCATCTTACACAATCTTCATACGTAGATTTTTCTTTGGTGATGAAGATCTTATTTGTTTGTAACAGCTCTTAGATAGAAAAAAAACAAGAGCACCCCAACCCCCGAGAAATGCTAGTCTGGGTGACATTTTAGCATTAACCTCCAGTTTAGTTTCATTAGATATTTAGTTGATGCACTAGAATGTTCAACGTATCTTTGAAAAAAAAAACAGTTTACACACATTATTTTTTTTACATTCAGAGCCATTTAAATGATCTCACAAAAAAGATCCAAATTTCAAAACGATGTGACACAAGAATATAGTGGAAAAATAAAATCAAATAATCCACATTTAAAAAAAAAAAAACATTAGGAAATTAAAGTTAAATTAAATTGTAAAAAATAGAATTCTAAAACCTACGTTAATATTTATATTTGATCAAGCATTTTTGATAAAATTTATTTCGTTTTTAGCGGAATACTATTGTATGTTTATCGTATTATATCACTACTGATGAAAGAAGAACGAGATAGATTGAGCTTTAGCTGTATTTGAAAAAAATATTTTTTGGCGGCTTTAGTTTCAAAATAAAATTTTGGAGAAAATGAGTTTAAACTCTTTTGATTTTTAAGAGCTTAATGCGGATAAAAATCGGTAAGAGTACCGGTCTTCTTGACGCTATTTAATAAAAATAAATTCACCAGATATCTCGCCCTTTGTTTAAAAATACAGGTTGGATAAATTCGAGTTTAATCATCACTGCAGATTAAGAAGTCAAACTACTTAGAATTGCATTTAAGACGATAAAAAATAGTGCAATTATGATATTTGAAATAAAATCCCTTTTAGAATCGAAAGCTTTATAAAATAGATCAAATAATATTCTAAAATCTTATTTAACGTTTCAATTCTAGTAAAGGATGGTATGCAATATTGTACTTTATTTCTAGTAGTGCACCAATAGAAAAAAGTTCAAAATTGCACACTCTATATTAAAAGGTATTTATTTTGGTAGAAAATAGCATTAGTGTGTACTAAGAGAAACTTTACTGATTCATAAATGAGGATCGGTGGGGTGATTTGTGTGCACAGTTTATATTTCGAGAGAACATTATTAACAAATGCGAACCAAAGTTAAAAAGATGTTTTCAGACAAAATGAAAAGAGAAGAGAGAAAAGAAAAGATAAGAAAAGCATCTTTGTTGTGTCCGTCTGGTGATATCTGTCCAAAAACGAGCCGCTCCTGTTCACAAGTCAAACTTTCTAAGACACTAACTCCATTACAAACTGGGCTGTTTACACAAGAAAATGCCACTTTCATCCTGGCTTTTTAGAGAATAGAATCTACTGGTTAAAAACAGAGACAGCCTGGGGACGAGGAGATTACGGGTAAATCAGGATGAGGGAGAAAGAACAATTCTTGATGAATTATGATTGGATGAGTTGATTAACCCTGTTCAGCTCATTGGTACATATGTGACTCACTTACAATATTCATTTAAACATTTTTTTTAGATTGATAAAAATCATGTGAAAGTGTATTGAGAATGCAGGAAAGACGTGTCACAACACATTCCTACGGGTATAGCCCCTCAATCCTGCCAGTCTCTGCTCCGATGTTGTAACGTAAATTGTCTATTCATGAATAAATAATTCGATTTCAAATGCATTGGGTTTTTTCCGACACTAAAAATCATTATAAAACACTTCTACTTGAATGGGCTCAGTGGTACGTATATGACACATTTTATTCTAGCAATACAATTGCTGCAATATGTAAACCATTTTTAACAAAATTGATATTACAGCAAAAAATATTATTCTTTTAAATACAACTATTATATTTTTCTAATATTCTTACGAATAAGTCGAATTAAATTGTGACACTATATCCGAAGGTGATGGTTACTATCCTTCACTAAAGAGAAAAATTACTAATGATTTATTTCTAGAATTAATATTAGAAAACGATCATTGTAACCTGAATAAGAAGTGTCTAACCCCGTAGATTGAATAAATGGTTTAGTTCGAAGTTCTACAAGAGCTCGTAATTGCAAAAAGATTACTTCCAAGTTCCATCACACAAAGAAAACCAGAGGATCTATCTGCTTAAACACTGTGGATAGATTAATAAAGAAAAAATTATTAAAAAATATGATGCACGAAATAGAATTTAATCAGTTTTAGAGTTATAATAAATATGATCTATACTTGGTCGAACACTAGGACCAATTATATGTGCTCATTAATATCGTGTATTTTTAAAAATAAATGATCGTCGTTCTTCATCAAAATGGTTTACTCTATTTGGGCTTAAAGAGAACCTAGTAATTTTGACAGAGATTTGACCTCGTATTATACGATACCAAAGTCCAAAATTTTATTACTCCATCGCCTTTGCTACCTAAGTAGAATGATAATAGATGTATGTCTATTTACTTAGATTCAATTCGGTAGATATTCCTGCGCGTTTGTGTATGTATGCAAGTAGAAAAATCAATAATAGTAAACGTATATCCTATGCCAAACTTCCCACCTAAGAGGATGGAGTAGGATTATTTGCAATCGGACTCCTAACGTGCGCTAAAGCAGGTTTACGACTGGGCATAAAACATGTCAAATGCCTGTGTCTTCTGGTTTTGTTGAGCCCCAGAGACGTCAAGGAAATTTGAATTCTTTTCTCCTGTTTGCCTTGTGAGATTAGTTTATCAAGCCATCCAGTGATTTCCCTTTTCTTGTTCAAAATGACTCTTTTGTTGCACAAGATAATTCTACTGGCGGCTACATTGTTTTCAGAGTTCGTTGTTCTCTTCCTTTCTTTCTTTCGACCTTAAAAGTGTTCTATAAGCCCTTTAGTCTATTTCTCTTACACTGTTTATTTATGTCTCCCTATTTCGTCCCCCCTGTCTCTATTTTGACCTCTCTTTCCATATATATATATATATATATATATATATATACAGAGTGAGCCAAAAGTTGGTATACATAGATGAATATGCTTTTTTTATATGAATTTTTTCATATGAACCTTTTTATCTGATTTATAAATATTTTTTGTTTTATTAGTTGCATGAAAATAAGTCCGGGTTTTCATTTTTGAGTTGCGTTAAGAGAGCGTGTTTGATCTTCGATAAAATATCTGGTTATAAGCAGTTAATGAGTTCCAAATAAAAACAAAATAGCAATTCAGTGTTCCTAACTTCATGTTGGGCGTCGTTATGCATTCTATTTCATTTTTCGTTTGTGTTTATATTTTACCCATAGCTGGAGGGAATGTGGGATTCATACCTTTCCAAAGGGTATTTGTCCGAATATGAACGTTAACGGAACGACTGGGATTTAAACTCCAAATGCATATTAATGCATACTATGAATGCATACTAATGCATACTACTAATGCATACGAACTCGCATACTACTCACATACTTCCGAAGTTCAACTGCCTATCCACTGGGCCAAATCGACTTCCCCATTCTATTTCATTTAATCTATAGTAAAAACATGATGGTAACATAAAGAAAAATCAGATATGATGAATAAAATGATATTGACTTAAAACCTATATTATCATAAATTTTGGTTAAAAGTAATATATCTTAGTATTTAAAAAACCGACGTTCCTTCCACAAATCGAAATTAGGTGTCTGTAAAATAAAATACGATAGAATAATGCTCTCACCTAGACATTTTATATCAAACTTTGTTTAAAAGTATTGTATCGACATATATAATCAATAAAACAAAATAACTGTTGAAAGATTTCTGATAATTGATTCTGCGTCGACAAAAACTGAGAGATTCCCAGGGGAAAGTGACAAATACTCGAAAATATACACAATAAACGTAACGATAAAATCAGTTAAAAATAAAGTATTTTTAGAATAATGTAAATTGGCAAACAATTCAATTCACAAAAGCCATAATCCTTTGCGTGTATGGATTGGTTTTCAAAGGATTTGTGGGTAAGTCTGGTTGATTATGTAGTTTATGCATGAGGCCAAAACGTGCTGTTTAAAAATAAGATTATATTCATGTTGCTATATAAGTTGGTGGTGTAATTTTTTCTCTCTTTTTTTTTCTTTTCTAGTGATCAAAACCATTATTTCATTATTTTAGATGACCCAATAGTCTATATCATCTTTGATTTTACATTCTATGACCAACAATTCAGGTGGAAAAAAATCCTTAACAAATGCCAATGCTTCCCTGAATATCATACTATATGTTGCGGGCTTAGACATCTATTTCACTCTTTTTTTTTTCATTCTGTCACCTACATTCAAGATGGGAGAAAATATTGGCCAAATTTGCAGCATTCAATTTTTTCTTTTAGATTGAAATTACCAATTAATTAATTAATGAAACTAATTTTTTCCGGGAAAAATTATAGAATTTTCGTAATGTTTTTATACATTATTTAAAAAGAAATTATCCAGCTGCTTTTAGAAGTCATTAAAAGTATGTATGTATATATATATATATATATATATATATATATATATGTATATAGTGATGACTAAACAG